>JAWWES010000035.1:10784837-10914837 GCA_035583135.1 Lophotriccus pileatus | reverse complement strand
TCACTGGTGGCCCACAAGGTGCCTGTGCTGGGACAAGGGCATTGAAGCATCACAATATTTCAGAAACACGGGGGTTGGAAGCTGTGTCTGAAGGCCTCTTGGCAAACCTCTGCTCCAGGCAAGGCCAAGTTCAGGGTGAATCCAGGCTGACCGTGACCTTGTGAAGTGGAGCTGAGCATTCCACAAGGATGGAGGTCCCAGGACCTCTCTGAGCTCTGTCCTGGTGCTGCACCATGTTAATCCTGGTTTGTTTTCCCAAACGTTGTGAGTTGCTTGCATCACTTAGTTCTACCCATGCACCCCTTAGCTTGCCTGGTCCCATGCACACACCCCAAAGCATGATTGTATCACAGGGCACAGCAAAATCTTCGGTTTCTGCTGGAGAAGGAGGAAAATCAAGACCACCTCATCTCTGCCCTGTGAATCCACTTGGTTTGATCAATTTGCCAGACAGACACAGTTATGGAAAAAATACTCTCTTAGCAGAGTTTTTAAAGTATCACTCTATTTGAGAGAATATTAGAAAGCACTTACTTAAACTTCAGTCCTTACTTTTATTATTGTAAAAGCCTCTTCCTTTTTTTTCACCTTTGTTTTCAATTAAAAACAGTTAGGATTTAGGTTTTTGCTTTTCACTAGGTTAACAGTAATTTGCAAAGGTAATAGTATTGTGGGAATGAAGGAACCTTTCAGCTGATCACTAGAAGCAGCAAATATTTACCAGCTGGCTCTGGCTCCGATGATGAATTGGAGACTGATGTGGAGAGCATGGTCTTCGTCCTGGCTGCAGCTTTGCTGACTTCATCAAATCAGGCCATCTTCAGTTTACAGTTAGTTTTTCTCTAAAATGTAGTTTTCCTGGGGAAGAAAAAAGTCTTCAGAAGCTTGCACTACTGCATAATTTATTTCAAAGAAACTCTGCCTGGCTGATGCCAAGGATTCATGTAGGTCATTCAAGCTCCAATCTGCCCAGTTAGCTCAGGTTCCCTGTTCCAGGTTCCCTCCTTCCTTGTCTCTTCCAACAGAAAAGTTGCACACACAAAGCCATTCCCAGGGAAACCCTCTGCTGAGTTCACACCTGAATCAAAGCTGTGCATGCACAGGAAGATGTGAATTGTTGTCCTTTCACCAAAACTGGAAAAGAAGGAAAGGAAAATGGATGAAGAACAGGTCAGTGAGAGGCCAATGCCGTTAGAAGTGTTCTTGCCCATGCTACCCCATGTTGGAGGTCCTACCCCTGTGTGTGTGCTGCTGAGGATACTCTATAACAGATTACCAAAAGCTTTGTGTTTCACTTCAGCTCATTCTGATGAAGCTGATTAGGGACCAACCACTCAATCCAACAGCTGGTAGGTCTATAGGGACAGTGATATTTGGCAGTGAGGAGGAGCACTGGCATGTGACCTCTTAAAGTGGGTGATGTGTATTGGTAGCAGCCCCTTGACTTTCCCACAATCTTGTCTCAAAACCAAAACTCCTCATGCTCACAATTGGCTCTGTTGCAAATGATAACGTGGTGTTGATGTCACAGACTAGTGGATCAAAGTAGAAGAATACTAATGACCAAGAAAAACCTGGCTAAAAACCCCACTGTTTAATTCTCTTTTTCTCCTTTCCTTCACCCTCTGCTGTTATTCTGATAGTAGTTAAAGTTGAAGACATCAAGGAAAATGAGGACCCTTCAAACAGTTGCTCAGTTGGAGCCAGCATGATGGGAGCTGAGAGGCATCCTGCCCACATGACTGTTCCCAGCTCTGCTGCTGGAGCTTTACATGGGTAAAGGTGACCTTTGAGTCATTACCCACCCTTGTCACCTTGTCTAGTCTGTGCCCAGCATCTCCTGGTGGAGACCATCTCACTGTGCACAGAGAGGCTCAGCCCTGCAGACAAGGGGGCTTCATCAATGTGGGGGTCTCATCGGTGAGATGAGACAGCAGACGTTCATCAGCAGACACCCTGGAATGAACTGTAATGCTGATAAAAAAGTAGGAATAGGAAAAGAAATCTGCTGAAATTGAACAGTGGATGACACTGTGAGAGGAAGAAAAAGCCTCAAACTTTAAAGGCAGTATTAAAACAGGGCATGCAGAAAGTGAAGTCAATTAGCCAAAAGAATCGTCTGCTGACGGAGGTCGTTGGGCCGAATTCCTAAAAGGAATCATGAATCGACTAAAAATACCCTTGGGATAGTTTGAGTACGGACTGAGTTACTGAAAGGCAATGCCCCAGATGACCCAGGAGACCCTTTCCAATCCTACAATATAAACAATGATGCTATTAACATTTGTACTAAGTACCTGTTCAGGCTCCTCGCCTGCTACCGCAGCACTTCGGCTCCCATCCGGAGCAGGAGTGAAGCCTGTGACATGTGCTCCGTTCCCCACCTTATCCCAGAGAGCATCCTTTAGGTACCACCCCTGTAGATAGGGAAATATGGAAAACCCTCTTGACAATGGTAGAAGCAGGGAGAGGCAACAAAGATTAGTGGAAAAGCCTGATGGAAAACTGCAGTGCTGAAAAGAACAATGGGAAGGCTGGAGAATATCATCGGTGAGTGGGGAGACCCAGGGCAGGGCGACCTTAATGGCCAAGTAATGCCAAAGAGCCACCTGGAAGGCACAGGGGAAAAGGGACAGTTTGGGCAATTTCCAGGAGTATCTTATAATTGTGCAAACAAAACCAACTGTATTTGGGGGGACCCAAAAAAGCCAGATGGAGCTTGGATATCACTTTAGGAAAGCCAGCAGGACTGTGTGTCCCACCAAGGTGTCCCAACAAGATACTCCA
The DNA here is from genome assembly GCA_035583135.1 of Lophotriccus pileatus. NCBI lineage: Eukaryota > Metazoa > Chordata > Aves > Passeriformes > Tyrannidae > Lophotriccus > Lophotriccus pileatus. The sequence goes on along the minus strand of JAWWES010000035.1, from coordinate 10,912,050 downwards.
GGTGACCTCTGCTGTTGGGATGTGCCATCCAGCTGTGGAGCAGTTATCAGTGTACAGACCTCACACAGGCCAGGGATTGTGTATTGTACTGACTGTGGCAGGGGAAAAGCTATTTTGTCATTAACTATTTCTCTTTCCCTTAACATCCCTAATGACCAGATCTGATTGAAACACTGGACATTGTCCTGGGAGACAGCAGAGCACTGTAACACCTCACAAAGGTGTCCAGGTTTAATGTCAAGGCAAACCTGCAGCCTTAAATCTCTTAACTTGTAATTCAGGTTCTGAGGATAATAATGAAAACAAGGTTAGATAAAAACATTCACTATCAAAATTTAATTATGCATCCACAGGCTGAGGCTCATTATTCATCCTCCAACCTGGAAACAAATTAGTCTAATGAAGCCATGAGTTAAAATGGAGAAAGCATGTAAAGGCTGGAGAATATTTATGTCTCTGCTCCTGAGTCAAAAGCAGCACTGAGCTCTGGGTGCTACATTTTTCACTGGAATCAGGTGCTTCTTATATATGGTGGCATATCCAGGACCTGGATTTTGCTGTGAGCAGGAACAGTTGCTCCTAAGTGGGAATCTGAAGCCACTAGAGACTGGTGAGGTGTGGGGGTTCAGTACAGACAGAGGGGCTCATCAAAACCAGACGTGATCAGAGCCCCCATGTCTAAAGAAACCCAAATACAAGTGTCAGCTGCCCCTGAGTCGATCCAACTCGAGGGACAGGTTTTACTCTGGCACAAGTTCCCTGATGACAGCCAGGGTAGCCCCACAGAGAGTTTGGCTCCACTGACCTCTGCTAAATGGGAAACCAAATCTCAGGGGCTGGGAAGAAAAGAAATTGGTAACTAACTATAGTGGGATGGCAGCTCTCTGTGGGTTTATCAGGCAGGTGTTTAAGAAGACAAAGGCTATAATTAAACTGCCCGGGAATGTATAATCACAGCAAGGAAGGTCTTTTGCCCTGCTTCTTCCCTGCAGAATTTGGGGAGAAATGAAATTACATCCCAGGAAAGGGAATTGATCTGTGTTTAACCCACACTCTCTGCTGCACCGCCCGGCACCCCTCAGGTTTGGACGGGTTGCTTTGGCCACCTGTAAAAGTCACCCCTAAACTATAACTCCTGGCACAAGTGGGTTTGAGCCCATAGTTATGGGCTTTTCCACTGCACGCCACGGCAAGTCTGCTGATATATAGCCCAGGTCTGAGCTCTGCAGCAGAGTGCAAAAGGTTCAAGCGACCTAGTAAAGACCGTGCCAGTACTGGAGAACAAGTCCCCATAGGCCCCGCTGAGCCATTCTCACCACTTTATTCTCTCGCTCCCATCCTAATGTGCTTAACTATAAATGACCCCTTTATTTTTTATATCTCCATTTCATTTTTCCCCTTCTTCCAGCGAAGCAGTAAAACAGGGAAGCTGAGAAGCAGAGCTCTTATTGTAAAGTGAGTGCTGACACAGAGCAATTCTGGGGACCTCGCAGCTCACGTTGAACATTTGTATCATCACAAGGAGCCTCTGGGCTTCTCCTCTGAGAAACAAGCCCTAATCCTGCTCCCTGGCTTCCAGAAGAAGCCTGTGGGGATCACACAGACAGAGGTGAGCTGCTTCTGGTCTGGGGGTCCTGATATTTGCTGGCTAAGCTTGACACTATTTTATTTCCAGTTTTACTCGGTGTTTTATTCCATGCTGTCCTGGGGTTCTACTCAAGGACAGCAAATTTGGGTGAAGACAACCCAGCTGAGCACAGCACCCCAAACACAGCCCCTCTTTTGTGCTCTTTTCCTCCAGTATACAGAAGAAGCTCAGCCACCCTGGGCAGAAGGACAACAGCTTGCTGTTTATTAGTATAATTTTTAAAGGTGCCTCATTGTATTTATTTGCTGTGTGGTTAAACATTTATTATTTATATTTAATTTTCCCAGATTCAAAGGGGCATCACTAGTGGCTGAGTGCCTGCAGATTCAGTGCAGCTCCTTCACACACTTATTTATGTAACCTTGGCCTCCCTCAAGGGGCTCCCGTTTCACTATGTGCCATCGGCCTCTTAATTGGCCTCACAGATCACGCCTTCTCCTTCAGCTCACCCAGGTCCCTGCCACTCGTAATTTCTAAGATATTAAATGTGGTTGAAACAAAAGAGTTCAGTGAATTAAAGACAAGAAGTTCCGTATCTCTCCTAAACCTTCACTGCCAATTCCCTCTCCAGGGCAATGGCCAGACCGGCGTCATCAGCACTGGTCTGGAGGGCTCAGGAGGGACCAGGCTGTGTCCTGGGCAGGAGGTGGACACCATGGCTGGTGTTGCTGGCCTGGCTTTGCACCCAGCTGTGTCTCTTGATAAGAGCGTTTGGCACTAATTAGTCTCCAAGCAGCTGATTAACCCGCAGGGACGTATGGAAGCTGGTTTTGCTGTAAGATACTACAAGAGAGGCAGGATTCTCTCCTTGGGACTGTTTTGCACAGCCAGTCCAGCCACCCTGGGTGGGCAGTCGGTGGTGGGATGGGGGAGACTCATCCTCTGCCTCTGAGACGTCCCAAAGCCACCTCTCTCCACTCCCCAGCACTGTAGCTCTCACCCAGATGATGTGTTGGGTACCAAACCTATAGGGGCAGCCAGGCTGGGACCCTTACCAGGACATAGACTCTGAGGTCTAAAAATGCAATTTTCAGAGCTGTGGAGACCAGGAACTCCCACTGGCATTTCCTGAAAAGTAAAACCACAATGAGGCAATGGCTTTGGATATTCCTTTTGTGATACATCCTCCTGCCAATGCACCCCAAGCACCTTAGGGTCACATCTGACCCAAAGATGTTGGATTTCACTTCCAGCCACCAGCCTTGATGCTTCATGAATAAATGAAAATGCACTTTAAGACATTAAACTTTATTTTAGACAATACAGACCCTGTCACAAGGAGTTCCACGTGTCTGCAACAAGGCAAAGACATCTGGACAATTCAACCATGTGAGGTTTTCACTGGGGTAGCTAAACCTCTGGGTGAAGGGGGTTGAGAACCCCAGCATATTTTTAGCCAGTTGCCAGCTGTTTGGATTTAAAGAGAAACTTCACTCCCATAGGTAAAGCTATTTCAACATTAATGGTTTTATACCTTCTCCTTAAATATATCACAGGCTATACCTGGAGATGGAGTTTGAGAGTAAACATTGTTATGCTGGACCTGTCATCTGTGAGTAATCACAGACCTAATTGAAGCTGGCCAGCCTATTAAATAAACATTCTGCATAAATGAGGGAGCAAAGAAATACCCTTTAGTTTGGTAATACTTGAAATGATGGAAACCACTACCTGAATCAGGGACCAGGGAGATGGGTTTGGAGCAGCAGGAGAGCCAGGGAGGGAGGTTTCCCCCAAGCAGCTCACAGCAGTGTGCTGCAAAGCAGCAAGAACCAGAAAACACCAGCAACCCGCTTTTGGAGGGAGAATAAGGAGGGTGCTTCCCTGCTGGCCATTGCAGGGCTCGATTTTGGGACACTGCAGTTTTGAGGAGTATGGTTTTGTTGCATCCAGGGGAACATGACTTCCCACCACCTACTGCTAATAGCTGGGCTAAGGCTCGCAAAACAGCCTAACAGAAACCATCCTCCCAGCATCAAATACCGCCTAATCACCCCACTGAAATGGGCAACAACACAATCTTGCAGCATTTCTTATGTTCCTTGGGGAACCACCTAATCCTCCTTGTTGTCTGCCAGTTTTCCCTTGTCCTTGGGAATTTCACGTCTAGAAAAGGCTGCAGCTTTCGAGAGCGAGGCGCTCGCTGCTGGGGGCTCTCTCTGTTTGCTGCAGTGCCACGGGCAGCACACGGGTATCCAAGGCTGTGAACTGGGGCACAGAATGCAGAACAGGCAAATTTTCACCCCAGTGAATCTCGCAGCATCCTGCCCCTCCTCACCCTCTCACCAGATGTTGCGCGGATGTGTGCGAGCAGCGCTGCCTCTCTGGGAGGTGATGAGAAGAGGGTGATGCACCGAAGTGACATGCTCAATTTCCCTCAAAGATGGTGCAGCCACAATAACATTTCTCCTGCTGATGGCGTCCATGTGTCTCTCCCTTTTCACTGGAGCTCTGTTGCACACGGGGATGTGGTAGGAGCGTGTGTGCGCCTTCTGTTCCCCAAGTCATCCCTGCCTTTCTGGGGAGGACGAGGTGCCTGGCCTTCCGTGGTTAGTTTAAGAAAAACACTCTCCCAGTGATCAGTGCCTGTATGAAGTAGATGTATGGTTTCAATTCTGTCCTTGAGCCATGGATCATTTAATGTTGTCAACACATATACATCCTTCTCAAACATCCCACTGAGAATTTCTAGGGACTGTAGACAGCTTAAAGCTAGCGTTACAGCAGCAGCAGCTTCATATTTGCTTTCAGATCCACGTGCATTTTTTAATACTAAAGCTTGCATAATTGCTGCTGAATTTCTAAGCAACTTCTTCAAAGGGGCAGAGGCACATTAGCAGTAGGAGGACTGGTGGTGGAGCAGGAACAAGGCCTGTTGTTGGCTTATGGTTTCCCAGCAGCTGCTCAGAGACGATGTTTGAGGAGCCCTGAAGAAGGGCTGGGTTGGGACCTCCCAGCTCGGTGTGTGTTTGAGCATCTTTTCTTCCTGACCACTGGGGCAGTTTGCATGTTCTGCCAAGCAGCCACTGATGCTGTCTGCATTAAAAGCATTTTAGTGATGCACTTATTTTGCCAGGGAAGCTTGCACTGACATCCTGCTTTGAAAAAAAAAAGCAGGATATGGCTCTGCCAGCCTTTTTTCCCCCTTTTTTTTTCACACTGAGGTCTGGATGTGCCAGGAAGCACAGTGAGATGCTGCATGCAATGCACACACCCTGGCAGGCAAAGGGGCATTACAGGGTTGATTGAGGCAGGGCTGTAAAAGGAGAGACAAGGTGGTTCCTCACTATAAGAGAAGGATCTCCTGGTCTTTCCCAGCTGGTTGGGATGCCCACCATCCCAGGGCTTAGTTTCCTCTGGGTAAAGGGAAGGGATCACCTCAGGGAGCAGGTCACGCTCCTCTTTTTTAGCTGCCAGCTGCTCTCCGGAGTGCTGGGGGAAGAGATTCATGTGAGGTGGTCTGCTGGCTGGAATGTGAGGACAGGAGGCTGCGGGTTTGCTGGAGAACCTGCACCAGGGGTCTCCTGAGAGGTGTGGATGAAGCTGGGTACCCAAAGGCTTCTTTGCCTTTGGAAATGTAAAGGGGTTGTGTGTGATGATGGCTCCCTGCACGCCCACTGTCGAGGGTCAGGGATGCAGGGCTCTGCTGCAGGCATGGGAGCCAGCTCCCTCCTTTCCCCAAGGAAGGGCATTTCTGGGAGTGACACCAACCTTCCATCCCTCTGGCTGCTGCAGGGCCCTGCGCAGTGCCACATCCAAGGCACCTGGTCAAACAAACTCCATTTACTGTATCTTTATTTATTATATTGGAGCCCAGGGTAATTACTTTACAACTCTGAACATTAAATATCATTTGTCTTATTCCAGTAGGTCCAAATCTTTATGAATTTTATCTGACACTTGTTCCCTTCAATTATCTGCCATCAGAAAAAGTTTACCGTTGCTGCAAAAATATCAATTTGCCAGAGGTTGCAATACATTTACTCTCCACCTCTGTAATTTACAAACTTACATTCTATGATTAGAAAGAAAAATGGCTAATAGGAGAAATATTCATGCAAAATCGATACTGAATAAGATGCTGCCACCTTTTGGCTTAACCTAATTCTACATCTGGGGCCAAATTCATCACTGGTGTAACTGCTTTGCTGGGAGAGCAGCTAGAGCTGCTGTGAGGGGTGGAGGGGCAGGGGGGACGATATGGGGGCCTCAGCTCCTACCTGTGAATGGGGTATGGGAAGCTGAGGTTGTGGGGTTTGCAGGCTCTGGTAAGAGGAAATTTTTCATAGCTATGCATCTGCAACAGGGGGTTCCCTCTTTGCACATCCAGAGCCGAAGTGAAGATTCCCAGCAGGTTTTTTTCTCTCTCTTCAGCCATCCAGGAGGCTGTTCCTGGAATTGTGTCCCAGGTTCAAGGACCAGCACCAGGCTGAGGGCTTGTGTCCATGTTGATGTGCTGGAAAGAGAGTCTGGGATCTGATGAGGGTCAGCACATGGCTGAAAGTGCCTAAAAAGCTCTGAGCTGGTCAGACAGTTCATCTAAGCTTGTAGGCGACCTCCACCCTGCCTGCTTGCAGCATGGTGAGACACTGTGCAACACAGCAGGAGTTGCAGCACTGTCAGTCTTGGTAGCTACTGAATGTACTTGTTCTTCAATTACATGTCACTGTGATGGGCTGTGGAGCACAAATACTGCTGTGCTTTCAAAAGAAAACAAACCAGCGTTTAATTTCCAAGCAAAGATATTCCAAAATGCTAAGTGCTACAGCAAAGCAATTGCAGCGCTGCTCTGTCTCCTTGCCCAATGACACAGGGGTTTTTCAGCTGAATACCAGCAAGCACATGATTAAAAGCTCTCAGGATTCTGCCACTGTGGGCTTTCCAGCAGAACTTGCTGCTATTTCTCTCATATCTTGCCCCTTTGTTTCCCCGAGTTCAGGGCAGAGTCTGAATTCGGTAATTGCGACCTGGGTTTGCTTTGCTGTCTTCCCAAGGAACTTGTTTGAATAAATTGAATTGGCAAATGTATTGTTCAGCTGCAAAGCATTGTGTCAGGAATAATGTAGGTATTTCCAGGCTCTCTATTACCGTGCTGAGCACTGCCAGGGACAGCAAACCCATGCAGGAGAGCTCCCTTTGAGCTGCTCCCTCTGCTTCCTCTTCAGAAAGAAGCGCACATTTTTTTGGCTGGTTGCTCCATGCTCTAAAGCAAGAGCAGAAGGAGCTATTGGAGCCTCCTCAGCATGTCCAGAAGCCCTCTTCCACTGGGGAATTTTCATTTAATAAGTTCCTATGGCCTGTACTTGTGTTTCCTTCACTGGATTTGGGTGCAGCAGTAGCCTTGCTTTTCATGGAGCACCTGAGCAGTCAGTCCCATGGACACCAGCATTAGGTCTGTGTCATTAGAGCTCAGGGCAGTGTGGTGGGGTCAGGCAGGTCCTGGAGCTGTACAGAGCAGAATAAGGCATTAAGGTGCAGAGCTTTGCTGAAGGACCCCGAGGACTGGGTTAGGCTGTGGAAACTCGGCAATCAGGAGCTCAAGAGCCTAATCAAGGCACTAACCAGGTGCTGAGCAAGTTCTTTGGGTTTGGGGCTGTCACAGCATCTCTTTTCTGCACTGGTGCTCGTAAGATGGAGCTGATTTGAACATGCCAAGACATGAAGTGTCAAGTTCCTCAGGGATATAGGCTCATCTGAATCCTCCCTAGCACGTCATGATGGTACTAAATGTTTAATATTTCAAGGAAAAGATACTGGTGCACAGCTTTCCCCTTTTCATTGACTTAGGGGTGGACTTGGCAGTGCTGGCTTAATGGTTGGACCTGATGAGATGGAAGGTCTTTTCCAGTCTAAACAATTCTATGATTCTATGACCAAGCTCTGTGTGAGAAACAAGCTCTCCTGCATACAGGTCCCTGCAGGGTGGGAGCACAGCCAGTGCACACCAACAGGTCAGCACACACCAGCCAGGCACAACCACTCTTCCAGTGCCAACAAATGACTGTGCCAGCAGGGACAGGAGCCTGGGACCCCCCCTGAGGAGAGCTGTAGCCAGTGGCAGAGGGCACCACAGCTCTGCAAACCTTGTGCCCTCACTGTGAAGTGACCATATTTCCTCAGGAGACGCAGAGGGCTCTCAAAGGTGAGTGGCTTCACTGTGAGGACGCTCCATGAGACAGGGCACCACCTCCTCCTCCTCCTCCCTCAGCTGGGTCTCACAGAAGGGAGGGCTGCCCAGTTATTTGAGACCCCCCCGAAAGCTCAGTGGGTGTTTTTCAGCGCTGGGGCTGAGCAGGTCCCGCAGGGGTGACCCCGCCGTGCGGGATAGCAGGGACATGGTGCCACCTCGTGGCACGCGGCTCCGAGCGTCGCGCGTCCTTGTCCTGGTGGGATGGACATCTTTCCAACGGGAGCAGCACCTCGCGGGTGCTCCATCACCTCCCAGCGCTGCTGGGGCCTCCAAGGACGTGGGTGCACCCTGGGCCGGTAAAGGCCACCGGTAAATGGGTGTTTGGGACAGATGGGTGGGGGACCACCCTCTGGAAAACAAGGGGAATAGCTAAAACTGTCGTCCTATCCCCTAGTCCCAGTAGTGGCTGCAAAGCAGGGTATGACCCAAATTCATGGTCTGAGTCATGGTTTTGGAGGTGGTTTCTTTAGGACTGCCTGCCCACTATGGAATCCATGACTTAAGAGGGTCTTCTCCCCTTCTCAGTTGTTCTCCCCCTGGATCTATCCTTTTCCTTCAGGCTCCCAAGCTCTGCCAGGACTCCTCTGCTGACTCATAGGAGACCCATTCATCTGCATCAGGAAGGGTTTGGTCCCCTCCTGTGCTGACAGCATAAACCCAACCCCATTTATGAGGGTTCAGGCTTGTTTCTTAGCACTACAAAATGGGAAGAAGGAGGGCCCCATTTATCTACATAAAAATAGGAGAAATAAGGTTTGGCACTGTTACTAAACCATCATCTGTTGAAGTACTTAAGGGTAGCATCTCAGTTTTCAGTGGAACGCTTTAACTCAAAAGCGTGAGGAATTTATTCAAGCAATAAGGAGGATTTGAGGTCTAACTTCCCTTGCTAATTGGTGTCATCATGGTAGTGCCTAGGAAATGTGGGGCTCAGTAGTGATGGACTGGGTCCTGTCATGCTGTTTGCAGTATGGACTTGACAAAAAGACAATAGTTATTCCAGGAAGTCTACCACAGAGACCTCTAATCTGTTTTCTGCTAGGTAAGACATTAGTGTTTGATCTGTGACTAGGAATCACCTGATAAGGGATTTATTTTTCCACTACAATCAGAAATGCTGTTGCAGTGTTTCCCACCCTTTGAGATAGCCTTTTCAGAGGTACATGCCCTCTGTACCTGTCCCACTGCCAGCTCAGCTGCTGTCTGTGCTCTTTCCTTTTGGGTTGGGACATTTCCCAACAGCAAAGCAAATGGCTTAATTTTGCTGATGTTTTGTTCTTCCTATACAGATCCTTCCTGGATGCTCGAGAAGGGGGTTGGAGACATAGTGGGTATCAGAGACAGTGGGACATATGGTGGATTTTACCTCTAAAACACCAAATCCAAGATTGTCCCTGGAGGGCCAAGAGCTGGGATTAGGAGCATTTAGTATCAAATTGAAGTTCAGTCTACAAAGCAGATTTTTTTTATTTTTATATTTTATAACCCAAAGAGATAATTTAACATTTTTACAGGTATATATCAGCAAAAAGTAGCCATCAGAGGAGGCCCTTTCCAGTTTATTTCATCATTTAGGAAGAGGGTCTTAAATAAGGGTCTGTTCTATCGAAGAAGTGAGCTCATGCTGGTGTAATGGTATCTGTGTAAATCCAGCAGCATAACAGTGGCTGCAGAGATGAGCCCTTAGGCACTTAGCAAGGATTTTCCAAGGAGCCTAAGGGCTGATACACACTTGAAACTCAATGGGATTTAGGTGCCTAAATGCATTAGGCTGCTTAGAAAATCCCAGTCTTTGAAGTTAAAGTAAGCACTAACAAAAAATGGCTAAAAAACCTTAAAATAATAAATGTCAGATTAATGCCACCATGAAGGCAGTGGGTTTGCACCCAAAACAAGGCAGCAGGAGGTGGCCACTGAAGGCAACAGAGAGGTTCCACCAGCATGAATGTTCAGAAGAGTTCCATCTCTGGTGTTTGCCATTCCATCAGGAATTGCAGTAAGGCCCCTCTGAATCATTTCCATTTCTGATGGTGCCTGCTTGTGTGGGAATTTGGCTGGTGGAAATCCACCTTGTGAGAGTGCATGAGGAAAACATTAGAAATGCCTTTTCCTTTTTTTTGGTTGAGAAGAATCTTAGGGCATTAAAAGTTGGAGAACTCATCTTCATTATTTCTCTTTAAAGTTAGTTATGAATTGAGAATGGCTCTGCTCATATTTCTCTTTTATTTGCTATCTCCCCAGGCTAAAGTGTTGTCTATTTATCTTACAGATTAGGTTACTTTTTATGGGGTTCCTGCTATTATATTTCACCTCTAACTTTGTTAGTTTGTGTTTGCTATTAAATTACGTTGAATAAAATGGGCAGCTGAAGGACATTTTTCAGCTCCATCCTGAAATGAGGTTCTTAATCCTGTTTCTGGGTCTGCCCCTGTAGCCCAGCCCACGGGGACAGAAGTGGGTACGTAAGAAGGGCAGCAGAGGAGTGTTTGTATCAACTACGGGGTTTGCAGGGTGAAGCTGCAGGAGAATCGTGCCTGTAAAGCCAGTCGGTTCGTGTACAGTGATTTTGGAGGCATCTCTTTAGAAACGGGTTCTAATAATATTGACATCATCACAAGATAAGATCCAGGACTAGTTAAATCACAGCCTCGCAACTCAGTGTTCCTTTGAGGATTAGAAGAAGTCGCCGAGCTGTCACTCTAAAGCTGATCATGGACTCGTTTAACTATGTCATCCCATAAGACAGCCCTTTCAATTATGTCAACCTGTCTGCTCTCCCAAGACTCTAATTTTAGAGCAGCAGTAGCTAATATTCTTGGAAAACTGATCCGCCTCCACAGATCTCTCCTCTCTGTCTGCTGCTGTTAACGGAGTATCCTGTGGGGAGATGGGACTGCTTTACTTCCCCTCCTGTAATAAACCTAATAAAAATAGGTACCATTAGGTTCCTTTGTGTGTGGTCTCTTCAAGACACTTATTTGAGCTATGTAATGGAGATGTCATGTCTCCTCCACAGAGGGATCTGGCAGCACCACGGGGTCATTGCAATAAAAATAAAATTCAGTTTTAAGAGCCTGGTACAAAATTATGAGCTGAAAAGCAGGACGTTGGGATTGGAGTTCAGAGACCTGGAAAAGGCAAATATGAGCTGGAGTCACCCAAATGTTAATGTCACATCAGTGGCTCTGCAGCTGGAGCAACAAGCATGATGCTGGTGCAGGAGAACAGGCAATGAGGCGGCCCTGGGGACACCAGGGCCAGGGATTTGTCCAGGTCTTCTGGATGGTGTTGGGAGGAGTTTGGGGCACACGAGGTGGAGAGGAGGTGGATGGACCTGGTTGTCTTGGCCATGGGCATCTCTGTGCTGCCTGTTATAACCCAGGGAGGTGGGAAGGGAACAGACCCTGCCCCGAGAGATCGGATGGAACCACATCCCCAGCTCCCCATCCATGTCATGTCTGTAGCTGGCAGTGATGTTGGACAATTGTTCCCCTGCCATCCCACCAATGTCCCCCTGGCTTCATAGGCTGGCAGCACAGGAGAAAACAAAGTTGCCACCTGGTGCCAAAGGGGCCAGGCCTTCCTTGTGCAGATCAGGTTACATAAAACTAACACACCGCAGGCTGCCGGGAATGGCACCTCCCCCAGACTCCAGCAAGTTAGTTACACATAGCCTTCCTTTCATAAATCCATGTTGGCTGCCCCTAATCAAATTCTGCTTCTCAAGCAATTTCCCTTGCTAATTCCTCCCGAATCAGCCCTAACCCACCTATCCCCCTTGTTGCTAAGCTAGCCAGGCTCTAATCACACGCTGCACTGTGTGATCCTTTCCCAAGTAATACAGGGTTCGGCACTTTCCTCTGGTTCTCAGCAGCCTAACCTGTCAGGAGCAACCTTCTAAAAATATCACTAAAGACCTCGGCTAATTTCTAATCCTCATTTCTATTAAGACGGCTGCCTGTACTATGTGGGTTTCCAGACTTGGGATTTACAGACTTCCTTAAGAGCATCTAATCTGAGCAGAGCCATTTCTGTTGTTATCCATACGCAAACTCCTCCCTTCCCCACCATAAAACATGATCCCTTTGGCAGCGGCTCTCCAGTCTGCAGGGCAGCATCAGCCAGCGAAGACACCAACCTCTTCCTCTCTCCTCAGCACACCCTGCCGCTTTTTGGCAAGCCTTCACTGGGTCCCACTCCTGTCAGGCACTGGGTAGGTGCTTTGTATGAAAAGAATCAGCCCACAAGCTCAGCAGGACATGTGATTTTCTTTGCACTTCTTGTGGCTCTTGAAGTACCTTGGGTAACTGGACTTTCTGTCACTGTTTGCATTTGGATATTTTTTTACTGTTTCCTCCTTTTTAATATGCCTCTGTCTGCAGCTGCCAGAACCAACCAAGTTAAAAGAACAAGCAAAGTGGGAGAGAGTGCCATGCTCTGGCTGTTCCCCTCCTGCCCGGCACACATCAGTCTCCACAGTCTATGTGCCCTGCAGAGGGCAGGACCAGGGCAGGTTGTGGGTGCTCCCAGCATGGATGTGGCACGGCTGTCCCAGAAGGCCCCAAGAAGCAAACACCACATGCAGCAAATGCCACAGTGGAGGAGGTAAAATCACAGTTTGCCCTTGGCATATCAAAGACCTGTGGCAGAACTCAATGTGCTGTTAGAGCCGCTGTTCTGTGGAATAAGTGCTTTAAATGAGGAGATTTGGTAACTTTATGGGTTGGGGAGGAAAAATTAAATTATGTGGGAAGGCCTAGGAAGAGTGTCTGGGTGATGATACAGCATAATTTTAATCTAGCATGACTGTGCTGTTGGGAAGAGCACGGAGTGGGTGGGCTGTAAGCTGGCACACCCAGCAGCAGTCACAGGAATACCACGTGGCTGGGTGACGTGGAGGATGGAGGAGTGGCACATGCCATTCCCAGAGTTCAACAGCACAAACTGACCTTCACAGTCAATCAGCACATGCCTTCCTAAAGCTCCCCCTTGACCTCGTGGCCCCACTCAGCATCTGAGTCATGTACTACAGCAGAGTCAGGAGTTTTCTGGGGAGAGCAGGGGCAGAACAACATTTCTCAATCCTCTAACAAATGTCATCAAACCAGCAGTCCTCACCTCCCCTGTGCAAAGCCAGTTTGTTACACACCTTCAAAGATCAACATTTCTAAAAGACACCTTGATCTTGAGGTGCCTTGTCAAAGTGAGATAAGCATTTAAAGACAGAGACCAACTGGGAAAGTTTTTATTTGGTTGACTTGTGCAAACCCAGCTGATGCTTGTCCACCTTGACCAGGGGGCCCTGAGCATCAGGCTGTTGTGACTGAACTCATACTCTCATCAAGCTCCCTGGATTTATTTTGAGGTTTGGAAGTAGCATAAATTAAGCATCGCAATCCAGAGGGATGGTGCAGCAGCTGAAGTCTTGATGAGAAAATGAAATAAAAGGCAAAGGGCTGAGGCACTCCAGTATGCTCTGGAGCACACCAGTCTGACATTTTCTGTGTCATTCTCCCTTATTTGAGATATGTGTCCCACAGCCAGGACAGCCCCGCACTCTCATCCCTTTGAGTGCCTGTACAACAGGGAATTTGCAGGAATGGGAATGCTTGTGTCATGTGGACGTGACTCCCTCGGGAAGATGGAGAGCCCTTGTGTTCATCACCACTCCATCTCACCAACCCCCCCGCTCCAAAACTCATTTCCACACCCTTCCCCTGTTGCCTGTTCCCCATCTTCATCCTCACACCCCTCCTCATCTCCATCCCGGTTTCCATCCCCTTCGCACTCCCATTCCCACCCCCATCCCCATTCTCTTCCACTTCCCCATCCCCTCGCCCCTCCCCTGGCCCCGCCCCCTGGCATGACTCAGCACACCTCCCCGGCCGCCCATTGGCCACCTGCCAGCCACGCGCACGGTCGGGGCGCGCCATTGGCTCGGGCGAGCGTGACGTCACCGCCGGCGGGAGCGTGACTCAGCACGGGGCGCGCTGAGTCAGCGGGACGAGCGATAAAGGCGCGGGGCGGCGGGGCCGGGACTGTGATTGTGCTCCTGCTCGTGTTCGTGTTCGTGTCCGTGTCCCCGTCCCCGGGCGAGGGTCCCGCCGCGCTATGGAGCTCCCCTGGCTGGGCGAGCACTGCTCGGAGCGCGCCTGCAAACAGCTGGGTAAGAGCGGCTGAGCGAACGGGGACCGGCCCCCGGGGCTGCTGCGGGACGGGTCGGGCTGGATCCTCCCGGAGGGCTCGTCAGGGGGGGATAATCCGTGTCCTGGGGGGCTGTCCTTATACCCCGAGGCTGTGGGTAGTGGCCGATGCCAGTGCTGCTGCTGGAGTCCCTCTTCTTTAGGTCCGGGGAAAGAGTGATAGCAGAGCCCGGGGTGTTTTGTTCTTGTAAGTGTTAAACTGTTAAAGGATGGTTTTTTAAAGACTAAAAAGATTGAGGGATGTTTTTCTAAGAATAAAAAGTCTTTCGAGTGTGGGCTTTGGATTTGTACTTTAATTCCAGGCTCTCAACCAGGGCCTCACTGAAGTTTCTGTGTTCAGAGAGCTCCTGAGGTATTTGTGGCTTGTGCTCATCTAATGCTGTGGATAAAACCAAAGAAAACTTATCACTCTTGTTTTTTTTTTATTTTTAATATTTATAAAGCAGAGCATGCTCTCTCTCAGCATAATTGGAGTGTGACTAGACAAAAATTAGTTGCTTTAGAATTTATTTGTAGTGCTTTGTGAGTACCCTTAGAGCTGTTAGCTCTGCTCCGTGAGAACCTGTTTCCTTTTTTTATTCTTCCCCCAGATTTCCTTCCTCTGAAATGTGATGCATGTGGGGAAGTGTTCTGCAAAGATCACATCCGTTACGACGACCACAAGTGCAGCTCTGCCTACAAGAAGGTAAGTTCCTGAATGTGAGTCAGGAATTCACCCTGCAGAATTGCTAAGTCATTTGTAAGGGCTGCTCTGAAATTTGAACTGTGGTTTCAATAAAAGCAGATGGGAGAGCCACAAGTTGCAAGTTAATGACACATCTGAATTTTAGATATATAGAAACATGACATTTCAGAGGTTAGTACTGCTAGCTTCTATTTTCTTTCACTTTGCACTGCAGCTTCCCAAAGAGGACTGCTTTATATTTTAAGTAATGTATTGTGGCCTAAAACCTTTTGCAGTCCAAGTTCTTTAAGTTGAAGGACAGCAAACATGAAGCTACAGAATAGAATAGAGTGAGGCCAGACTTTGATCTCTAGTCCATAATTGGGCTTTGACGTGTTCAAAGGCTGTAATTCTAGAAAACCTGGGAGGATATTTAAAGTCACTTACAAATATGTTGCTATAAATTGATTTGCAAAGCAGGTCTGTCTGTTTTTGGGGTAGTGATTTGCAGTTACTGTTAGGAAGTGTATCTTTAAAAGCATTAGTGAATGAGAACATGAAACACCTGTGAATACACTTCTGTCACCCATGGGTGAGGGTAGGGGAAGGAGAGAAAAATTGAGGTGGACTTCTAATGTTTGGGCCTGATTATCTTAAAGGTCTTTTCCAACTGAAATGATTCTGTGATTCTAAACTGTGTTGTGTGTTCTTAGAATGTGCAGGTCCCAGTGTGTCCACTCTGTAACACCCCCATCCCAGTGCAGAAGGGGGAAATACCAGATGTTGTGGTTGGAGCCCACATGGATAAGAATTGCAAATACAATCCAGGACAGCAAAAGAGGGTAAGGAAACTGCTGTTGGAGTCTAAACTGCCTTCCTAATGCTTGTGAAGTTAGGACTTCTGACAGCAGAATGTGTAGAAACTGGCTCTGTTTAATCCTAACTCTAAGGGCACTTGAACATTTGCCCTTTCAGCTTGGTCATTGCTTGGGAAGCTGCTCACAGAAAGCAAACATTGTCAACTTCCTTTCCTCTGTTATTTAGATCTTCACAAACAAGTGCTTAAAGCCAGGCTGCAAAAGGAAAGAGATGATGAAGGTGCTTTGTGAACAGTGCTGCGGCAACTTCTGCATAAAACATCGGCATCCCCTGGATCATGACTGCAAAGGGAGCAGCCACCCCACCTCCAAGGCAGGGTAAGTTGTACTTAGGGTATTTCAGCTCAAGCTGAGATTTCAGAGCTGGTATCAGGTTGGTGGGGAGCTTGGACAAACAGACAATTGTCTAAACTACCACTCATGTCAATAAAATAGCCACGATTTCCTCCTGGTATCTCCAGCTTAATTTCTAAAAGTCTGTGAGCAAAGGGAAAAGCTTGTCAAATGCTTTCCTAAATTCTTCCAAGCTTACCTGTGTCAGTGTCTCCTAACTGAGAATAGGCACTGGCCAACTCAAGTTCCCTTTGGATCAAATTACTAGGATCCTAAAGCTATGCCCAGCACCTCGAAGTAACCACAAATAATCAATACACTATGAAGCCAAGTTTAAACTTCATTGTAATAAAAATCTGTCTCTTGCAGGCAGATGTACCATCATTGTTCTGTCCAATAGGACTGTGAGACTCGTGTGACAGATGCAGATGACTAAATTGGCTGAAAGAGTGAAGCTACAGGAAGAGTGCATAGGTGCTGAGCCTGGTTGTGTTTGTTTGTAGATATGCAGCTCTGATGAGAGCCTCTCACACTGCCCTCGAATCCCCAGGAGCAATTGGAGTGCCATCTAATGGGAATCTTCAGCACAACAGGTATGAGCTGTAGAAGGGAAAAGACAAATATTGCTTAAAAGCAGGCTGATGTCAACGTGGTGTAACAGTGCCACTGCCATACCTCCAGCTGCTCTAGAGTTGGGAATGCAGGAGAGGGGTTCTGGCAGCACAAGTAAATCTCTGATTCTCTGTACTGAGTGATTAAAGTAGCTAAATAGACACAAGCATCGGGACATCAAATTGTTGTAACTGCAGGTTGGTCTCCCACCTGCTCAGAGTGAGGCTTGGCCAAGTACTGGAAAAATGGTTTGTCATCAGAGTGCTGAGGAAAGCACAGCAAACACTGGAATGAAAACAATTGCCCAAGCTCTTCCCTGGCATGTTATATCTCCTTGTGAATGAAAATTTTGGTTGTGTAACACAGTGCATTCTTATGTCTTTCAGGTGCAGGTAGTAGAGGCTCTTCATATCTGGATCAAACCTCTGTCTAAACTTAGCATTTTCTCTACTCTTTAAATTTCTGTGCAATTAACTTATTTTTGTATCACAATGTTTTGTGTATTCAATAAACTTTCCAAGCCAACTTTATTTGCTCCTATGTTTGGAATAAGAACTTCAATATCATGAAAAATATTTGATGGAGGAAACTGGGCAATGGTGGTAGAAAGAAGATTACGATTAGTGTGAAACACAGCCGGCTTTGCCTAGGTCATTCAAAGTCTGAACTATGAGTGAACCAAAATGAAAATCTGAAATACAAGCTGCTCTCATATGTCTCAATCCCTTTGGAAGTGATCTAGCACACAGTGCAGTGTTCTGTGTGACAAACACCATCAACATTAAGCAAAGTTCTATATAAGCTGCCTCTTGGTTTCTGAATGTCAGTAGAAGTACTTGATTTATAATCCATGCCTAGTTTTTCTGGGCCCTGAACAATTCACTCACAGAAAGCTGGTGCTCATAGAGGCATGTGCAGTATAATTCTTCATCATTTATTGCGCCTTAGACAGAAATCTACATTTGCAGGGGTGTATTTTGCAGCTGGGGGGGCGGGGGGGAAAGGAAGCCAGAGAAAGTAGCATTAACTGTGTCTCATGTAATGAGAATGAGGCCAAAATGCAGCACTGTCTGAGGAGGCTACTCTTGCTGTCTTCCTGAAAAGCTTAAACAAATGAAGTCATAACAGATAATGCTCCATCTATTACCCTGATCAGCTGTCCTGGCTCTTTAAAACTGCATGACCGTCCAGCTGCTTTGCTTGAGGCCTGAAATATTGTAGGTTGATGAAATGGAAATGTGCTGTTAATGAACAATGCTAATTCCCCAGCTGGGATCTAAGTAGACCTCTCATCCAGCTAATTGTGAGAAAAATGCCAAGGCTTATTGATGTCAGGGGGTCAAGACCTCAATTTCATGTGTGGCTGGAGCCATTCCTCTGCACACTGGGGCTGCCGGGCTGGAGTGTTGGCTTAGAACTAACTGGAGGGTAACTGCAGTCCCTTCAGTCCCCTGCAGCTATGAGTGTCCAAGGCTCCTCTGTGAGGTGGGAGGATGAGCAGTTGGCAGAGCAATTGGGTGCTGAGTTCCCTGACCTGGGAAAAGTAATCTTTGATGATACCGTGAGAGATGTGAGCGTAAGTGCAGTTAATGCCTGTGCTTTGTGCAACCTTGAGGGGCACTGCAGTTGTGCAAAGACTGTTGTGCCTCTTATTTCTCTTTGACCAGGTTTAATTCTTGGAGTACAAAGGCTGCCTAAGGAGGAAATGTGGATTTATGGCCCTTCACAGGGATGGCATGTAAGCAATCAACACCTTGTAGGCCTTTCATAAGAAAGGGAAGATGTAATTTCTGCCCAACACAGAACAAATATCAGTGCTATCCTATATTAATGTTTGGCTCAATGTGATTTCTCCTCCTGGAGAAATTTTTGGAGATCACTGCTAATTGACCAAACTCAATATGTAATGTAGGTATGAGTTACCCCTGTTCATTCCATTTAATCTAATTTTATGCAATCATGCAGCCAAAACTGGGATTTTACAGCGTCTGTAGTACTGTGTTTAACCACAGGATGTCACAATAGGATATGCAATAAAATGATCTTTATTTTAGGGAGTCTAAACATAGATGACTTGCTTTCCCTATTCACGTTGGAGCAAAAGCTTAAATTACAACTTTAATTTTAGGTACCACCACCTACTGATTATCCCGTGTGCTCTCATGCCATAACTCAGCCCTAGTACATTGCAACCTTTTATATACATCTTGTTTTATATACGTTCTCTATACATTTGCATAGATTTCATCTGCCCCTGGGATCCAAGCAAAGGGAAACGAAAACTGTGTTTCAGGTTGTCATGGAAAAATTGCTTCATCTACGTGTGTGTGTTTGTACACTGTATTCTGGTCCTTAAAATACCAAGGGGAGATGGAGATGTTTGTGCACGTGGCATTTACAGAAAATGAAAACATGGCAGCCAATTTGCTTCCTGGAAACTTCATCCCGGGAGGTGTTGTGTCATCCCCTCAAACCGCACCATTCGCCTCTTCCCACGCATTCCCTCAGACCCGGGCGGGGCACGGGTGATGCTGTCTCAGACACGGAGCCTTTGGGATCTGTGGGCTGAGAGGGATCACGACCATTCTCCACAGAGACACATTTCCCCGTGGCAGCACTGCCCTGGCCCCCACGGGAGCTGCTGTGCCGACAGCACCGGGCTGGCTTCCACGGGTGTCCTGCACGGACCGTGAGGGGCGGGAGCTGGCAGGGCCCGAGGGATCCCTGGCAGGATCAGAGTGGATCCCTGTCATGGCAAGGGGGCCCCTGTCAAGGCACAGGTGAATCCCTGTCACCCCACGGGATGATCCCTGTCAGAATCCCTGTCAGCATCCCTGTCACCCACGGGATGATCCCTGTCAGGGGCCCTGTCACCCCACGGGATGATCCCGGTTCCAGGAATTACCCAGGCCAAGGGGCGGTGCCCCAGGCGGATCCCCGGCGCACGAAGATGACGTCACATTCCCCCGCCGAAGCCCGTAGCTCGCTCCCCTGCACGTGTGTTCCCGGTGGGCGCTTTAACTCCGGAGCGGCGCTTCCTATTGGCCGGCGGAGAGATTGACGTGCCGAGAACCAACCAGAGCCCTCCGTTCTCCCCGCGCAGCCAATGGGAGGCAGGGGGCGGGCCGCGGCGCCAAGCGTGGCGCTCGTTGAATGAGGAGGAGCGGGAGGTGCGCGGGGACGGTCCGGGACCCCCACGCGGGACCGGCGGGGTCGGGGAGGGGGGACAGGCAGCACCGGGGGTGTCCCTGCGCGGCCGGGGCTGCGGGGCGGCTGGGCCGGGCCGGGCCGGGCCGGCCACATGCGCGGCGGTGGGTGAGGGGCTGCTGCGAGCCAGGGATGCTGTGCCGGGGAGGGATTCTGGAGGGGGGGCGTTGGGAAGCTGAGACAGGGTTCGTGTTGGGACGTTTTCCAGGGCTTGTGTGTTGGGAATTGAACCTGGGGTCATATGCTGGGTGCTGGCTGTGTGGTGCCCTCCTGCGCAGGGCATGGCCGTGCCTGGTCGGGTCCTGGTATCTCTTAACTGAGATGCCAAACCCATCGTTTGGTGGGTTCTGCTGTGTTGGGAACCTACCAAAGCGTATTTGTGGGTTGTTTTATTTATCAGCGTGTTTCAAGGTAAATATCTGTGATTGAGGCAGCAGTTGCCTTTGTGCTGTTAAACAGAAAGTGACAGTGTTGGGGCAGCTGTGGAAAGCCACTTAAATCGGATTTTCTCGCAGAGAAATAATGTGGACTTACAACTAGACCTGCTCTCAGAACCGGGTTTTCTGCAGCTCCTGTTTGCCTTCACCCTTATGCCAGAGTATAATTAAAGATAAAACTTAGGAGGCAAATCTTTAAGCATTGTTTTACCACATTAATCTATATGAAAATAGAAAAGCTTGCAGTTTAAACGGAACTGATGGTTTAAAACTGTTTAGTTATCACATAGGCTTGTTTTTGCTTGTATGTGTTTGCACACATATATATTTTAATGAGATGACTGACAGTCACATTAATGTATTTTGAGGTGAGAGAGGTTTGAGTGGTGTTATTTGAGGTAGGAAATTATTCAAACTATTTAATATGATTTAATATGACCCGCAGAAAGTACAACATCGGTTATGGGGGTTCCTACCAGGAGGGTCAGTGAGGCATTTTCCACAACAGGGCCTCAGAGGACAATAAATGCTGAGTTTCCTACAGGAAATAGACATTTGAGTTTTACAGTAGCTTAACTGTAATGTAAATGTGAAAGAATCCTAAAGGAAATATGAAAAGATCTCCAAAATGAATCAAAATTCAGTCCAGACATGCATTTCATAGTTAAGTAGTCACAAATAATTCTCACACCAGTGTAATTATAATATAACTGTCTATGTATGAGACTGGCATTTGATATTAACAAAGGTTCTAATTGCAGCATGGTGGTTTCTGTTACAGAACAATTCTATTTCAGAATGCCAAAAATAAATGTGGAAAAAAAAGAAAAGAAGGCAGAAAAAAGAAAAAAGCTGAAGGAACATGTGGCCCAAAAGGGAGACCTGGAACCAGAAATTGAACCAGTGAAGAAGAAGAAGAAGAAGAAGCAGCAAAATTTGCAGGTTTGACTGTTTAAATCAGTAAAATATGGATCTATTTTTTTGTATATTCAATGCTGAACCCGAGCGTACTGTTTGATTCAGTTGCAGTAATTCCTTGGATGCAGTATGCCTAGAGTGAAAGTTAAAAAGGAAAAGCTAAACTAAGCCAAATGTGATCTCTGCTTGGTTTGGATGCTTCTGTGAAAGCCAGAGAATGGGTGAGAGAATGTGGGTGAAAGGGGAGCCGAGTGGCACCGAGCAGCTGTCATATGGCAACAGCAACGTAGCTTCTGTTTCATGTGATCCTGAGTGGCTGGGAAAACATGAAAGATGTTTTCTTGGAAGTCCTCCTGATTTGCTTCTGGACAGCATGTCAAGTGGCCAGAAGGTGTCAGCAGTCCCTTTGTGTTCCTGAACACTTTGTGAGTTGATTTTATGAGATTGCAATTAGCAATATCAAGGTGTTATATGAGCAGAGCTGTAACGTTTGGTGGGTTCTTGTAATGGCAGTGATGCATAAACAGGATCATTTGTTTCTGCTGTTCTGAGTGGTTACTGCAAAGTGAGGATCAAAGAAATATGAGGCTGTTTGGCACTGTCAAGAAGTGGAGAGGGAAAGGCAAAGGATTTTCCCTGAGGAATTCTCGAGGGTCACCTCAAGAAGCCGTGTTCTTAAAAACCCTCATGTTTCCTGGCCTAACATAAAATAGATGTGACAGCTTGTTACTTTATTTATCATGAGATGTGTAGCACAATGGAGATCATGTAACTAAAAGTTAGTACTTATTTTGTTATTAGACTTTATTTAAGCTCGTTGGCAAGAATGTTTTTGAAGAACTTTTGAATTCATAAGTGTCTCTAGGTATTGCATTTAGGGTTTGTGAAGCTTAGTATAAGAAAAACCAACCCATTGGCAGTAGTTATTCAGAGATCTGTGAATTCTTGCAGTTTTGCAGTCAGCAGTGATTTCCTAAGCAGGGAAAGGTTGCATCTTTATCAAAGCAAAAATAGACAATTTTGGTATTTAGAGCTTAATAAGAGGGAACATTTCCTTTTCCTTTGTAGGGTGTGTTTTGTAGACTTTGGATTCACAGCACTATAATTTAGTTTGACTGAAAATATTTTTTCAGGATAAAACCGTGTGAAATTGAAATATCAAAATGAAAATTTTATTGCCTGTGTAATTTCATGTAAAACTGCAAAACATCCCCAACGGGCTCCAAGCCTCTGCCAAATGAGGCCTTTTGGGACCATCTGATGTCAAGTGGTAAGTTCTTGGAGCACACAAATTAGCTCTTGTGGGCTGTGCAGACTGCAGGGCTGTGAGAGAAAGAGCAAATATTAAATGGAAAGAGGAATCCTTAATGTCAGGGAACACCACCAGGCACAACAGTTCTTAGAATCATAAAACTTGATGCCAGTGAGTGGCTTGAACATGTATATAGTGTGAGTTTTAGGGAACGCCATATAAGGTCTATGACAAGCCATTTCTTGGCATCAGCTTTATAAACTCTGACTGTTGATAGCAGGAAAGCCTAAGTTAATAGACCACTTTTCTTTTTTTTTTTTATTTGAAGTGACTGTTGAGAATGAAAAATGTGAGGCAGATCTTAAACAAATTTGTTTCAGAGATGGTTAAAGAAAGCTGCTTTCCCGTTTGATTGTTGCTCAGTGTGTATACTCCCAGCTTTGTGTGAAAAGACACACTGGCAGTTATGCTTTAAAGTGCTTTTGGCCATCAAACCTTGTCAGCATGGAAAATGTAGTAGAAAAGAAGGTAAAATTGCTTTGTGTGTACAGGAGGATCAGGAGGAGCTCTGGGGCTGCAGTGATGTGCTCAGTTAGTGTGGAAGGTTCCACACATAAGGAATTTGGAACAGAAATTATTAAGGCCACTGCTGAGGGTGTTTTTCTGCAGCCTTACTTTCTTTAGTTTTATTTCTGTTACTTTAAAATAAGCTGGAATTTTGCTAGATCTGCAGGAATTCCAGAATTGTGACAGCAGGATTCTGATGAGCTGTGAGTGACATTTAGTGCAGTAACTGAATTAAAGAAAACTCTTTTGTGCATTTTTTAAGTAAGGATGGGTAGACCCCAGTTTTTCCTAAGGAGTCTCAAGTGTGGTAGAAAGAAGTCAAAGTTTTTTGGTGGGACAGAGGTTTCACTGGTTTATTAAGTCACTTTTCCATGATTTACTTTTTTTTTTTTCCTATTGTAGTACAGCAAATTTAGTCTCCAAAGTGGAAAATACAAATCTCTAATTGATTTTGGTATAGACCTGCAGGCAAGTTGAGCTGTGTTTGGATTTAGTGTACACTGATCATTCCTTCATGAAATTTGTTTCAAAAATTCTTCCCAGCCTCAGACTAAGGCATTTTTCCTTGGGACAGGCTTGACCTTTCAGAGTAATCTTGATGTTTTATTGATTTTCATCTAGTCAATTTCTTCTGTTTACATTAAATAGCAATAAGCAATTCAAGACCAATATAAATGTTTTTGTGAGTGATCTTAGAACCAAGCAGCTCTAAATGACACATCTCTGGTGAAGCTGAGCGTTATAAATTTTAAAACTTTATTCAGCCTTGTGGTTTTTCTGACCGATTTTCCCAGTGTTACTGTTCTATTTAACTTGGCAATAACCACACATTTTAAATGATGTTGTTTCTTTTGTTAAGTGCCTGGATATTTGTTTTATGTGGTTTTTAACGATTTTTGTAGTTTACTAACGTATTTATATGTTAGACAGTGTAACAGTTGAGTTCATTCTTGTGAATTGTCACATAACATAGGCATAAAGAAAAGAGATTTAAAATGTGTCTTCCAGGTTGGTCGTTTGAAGTTAAATAGTGGCTTCTTAAATAACGACTTCCTGATGGATCTTGTCAGAGACAAGTTAATTTTGTTTCAGTTCTCTGAAAAAAAAAATATATTTACAGTATTGTTAATGTGTCATCTTGAAATAACAGAAGCGTTAGAAGTGTTTCTTTGCAATTACCCTTGTCTTGCTTCTGGTTATGGATTTCTTCACCCTTCAAACTCTGAGCTGCCTCAGTGTTGTGAAGCAGCAGTTGCAGCACTGTGGGTGGGGAGCAACATGTGGCTGCTTTTTCTAGGAGGGCATTTTGAGTTCTGCCCAGAATGACCTTAATGTATCAAAGGATCTCGTCATTTACGGGCAGATCTTGTTTCTGCTGTTCGCAGAGCTGGTTGCTTTCTACAAAACAGTAAGGAATTCTTATTAGGCAAGACTCATAATTCATAATCCATAGCAAACAATATTAATTTCCTGTTCCTTCCCAATTTAGTCTAGTAAACACTGTAACTTCCAGGAAAATTACAATGACTAATAGGCAATCTATCTTTATAAATCAAATCCCCTTGTTCGTGGTTGAAGGGTACTTTAGGTAATGCTCATACAGCCAGTGGGTGTTCCCCTGTGCTTCCTTGTTATATTCAGCATTGCAAATGGTTGGAGGAGGAGAAATCATTTTCCTCAGATAAAGGCAGGATCAGTGGGAAAGGAATTTAATTTTTGACATTCCATACAGATAGTACAAACAATGGCAAATAAACAAGTAGCTCATGGTGTTTCTTTCATCAGAGTGTGCAGGTGCCCAAACAGTAAGATCTGTTTACTGAATGGAAAATGGTAAAATCTGTAGGGAAGGGGTTTTTCTATTCAACTTTTTGGAGGTTATCATAAAGAGCAATATAGAACTATTAAGCTGGAAAGCAAACCACAAAACAATGATTCTTTAAAATCATGGTTTGCTTGTAGCAGTGGAAAACCCCACCAAATTATGTTTAAGCTGTGGAGGGAAACATTTTGGCATGAGCTTGGTGGAATAACTAGGAATGTTACCTTGATATGATCTCTAATGCTGCTTGTAATCAGGTAACTGGGGTAGAAATTTGGATGTTTAATGAGTGCAAACCAGACATTGATGCAAACTGATCCAGCAGATACTGTAAAACTATCATCAGAAATTTGTATTTATTTGTTTGACAACCCACTAATTCATCCCAAAGTCTGTTGTTGAAATAATGAGTTGTGGATGATTTGCAAACAAACTCAGTAATCCTTTATTGTTCCCTTAATTTATTTTTCTAATTAATGGGAAGCTTATCTTGTAACCGTCAAAATAACTGGGTTTATATTTTCCCATCCTAAGAAATGCCATGAAGTCAACTTAGTGTGATGTTGCAGGATTGTCTTCTGATTATCAGGCTACCAGTACTAACTATGTCTTATATACTTTAAAAATAGATTTTGGAAACTGTTTGCATTTCAATTCCACTGTCCATTCTTCCTGCATTTGTGTAGTTCTGTTATACTGGCTTAATCCTCTGTGTGCATTAGTGTTATCTGAGGTTATTCATTATTTTGTAAGAAATATGTAGAAAAGTAATTTTAAATATTGAAAAAAAAAAAAAAGGAAAACAAATCCCAAAATGTTAATTTTATTTAGCATAACCTCCTAAAATAAGAATCTTGGATTGTTCCTTTTTTTTTTTTTTTTTTTTTTTTTTTACTCTTTTTAGAGTGTCTTTAACATGCAAATAGTTTTGTCCATGTTATGAGGAGAAGATGGCATAATCTTTCATCTTCCCCCATCCCTGCATCTCCCCCTGTGCCTTGCTGGAAGGAAACATCAGCAGAAAGCAGTTTTCCAGTGATAAAGTGGGGGGGTGAGAGCTATTTCTCAAAATGGCCAAGATAAATGTCAGGGTGGATATTAGTGTGGTCTCATTACTCTGCTGGTTTTGGTCAGCATGTAATTGAAATCTTGGGCCTATTTCTTTTTGCTTTGGACTGCCTTTTAGTTGAATGTTTATTCTTGGTTTATTTGGGGTTGTTTTACTTGCACAAAGACACAAGTTTGTTGGCCCAATTGGCTCCTTATTGGCTTGTTCTACTGTGGCCTTCTGATAGTTGAAAATAATTATGAATGTCTAAATCCATGTGGCATTTATGACTTACTCTGTGTCATCTTACTTGGCTTATCTGCTTTCTTATCTATGCAATATTTCTCAAATTAGGAAAATTTAAAAAAAACAACCAACCACAAAACAACAAACTTTGAGGGCAGCTGGTTATGGGACTGAAACATTTGTTTCCTGCTAACACTTTTTCATCAGAATATTGATAGGGTTGCTTTAAATTATTCTATTAAATTAACAAGACATTTATTTATTTTTTAAAAAAGGTAAATTTAATTGTGACACCACAGAGTGTTTATAGAGAATAGTAGGCCTTTTGTAAACAGACACGTCTAAGGAGGTACAAAATAATGTCTGAAATATGGATGTGCATAGATTAGGCTGAATAATTTTACATTCCTTTGAAAATTATTTTTGTAATGGTACGAATAGATTTCCCAGGAAAGAGTATTCACAGCTGGGAAAACAGTTGCTACTTTGAAGATGGTTTTCCCAGGCGAAAGGCTCACGTCCCCAACTGTGTTCGGTATAAACAATATGTGGTGTATTTCTTACTTTGTTTAAAGGAATTGTGCATTCTTCATTACATATTAGCCAACAAGAGTTTCATCCTAATTCTGGGTATTTGCCTTAATCTGTATCTATTCAGAGTTAATTCCTTCCTTTTATTAATAAAGCCAGGGTATTAAATTAATGGGGAATTTGGTGGTGAAACACAACAGCCCCTTCTTTGCTATTTAGAGGGGGAAATTCCTCCTCCTGTTCTTGGAGCACGTACTTGTCTTTCCCTCTCAGCCCTCATTCGCTACTTAGTGGTGAGACCTTCCATGGTGGTTCTTGTTGGATTTCCAGTATAAATCCTTGCTTTCATGACTTAGCTGCAAATATCTTAAAAAAATTGAAATTTGGGATGGGATTCCCACTTGTGGGCTCAACTTGTTGGGTCTTCAAGCAGTTGTTGAAGGAGCAGAGGCAAGTTCTGCTTGATTGTGTGTCGCCCAGCTCCAGTCCAATAGAGCACTGTTTTCTGCACCTTTTCAGTAATGATTTTATTCTGATTCCGTATTAATGACTTTTAGCTCCTCACAGACAGAGTCATTATTGATGAAAAGTGCTGGAGAAGGCCCAAATTGTTGAGTATAGAAAATTTGGCACAAAACCTCAAAATATGTGTAACTTTAGTTAAAAAAAAAAAAGTCCTGTTACATGTTTGATTTCACAAAACACGTTCACTTGGCAAGAAATTAAGTTGTAAGCTTGAAAGGATTCTTCATTCTGATACAGGATAAAGAGCAGAGAAATGGACATTCAAAGGCCATTATTCATGACAGGGCCTGAAACTTGGATGTATGTTTTGTGTAACATCATAATGCAAACCTGCTTCTTGTGGATTTGTTACTTCCTCTTTATTGTTCTTGGTACTATTTTGTTAATGTTAATTTGTTCAAAAAAAAGTAAAAAATGGCACAGATTTGGATATTTAAAATATGTTTATTCTAAAAAGCAGCTGTTTTCCCTGTCCTTGATGGAATGCTACTGCTTTCCTAAAAAACATGTGAGTCTGATATAAAAATTTTTATAAAATACAAATTTTTCTGTATTGCTGGAATAGATTCAGAAATTAAACCCCCCCAATGTTTTGGTGCAGATAAAAGGGGGGTGTTGGCTGCTTCCACAGTAAGAACAAGAAGCTGGAAGTTTCCTGCTTCAAAATACCTTTTGTGTTTCGATACAATATTGTAAACCACATGAAAGAACAGTGTATATTTATGTATGCTAATAAATTACAGCGTAGATAAAATGGCTCTTGGGTATTAGATCAAAGCCACACAGATTAATAAATACTTGGAAAGTGCTTGTCTGTTACATCCAACAAGTAATTAGAACAGAAAATTAATCTTTTGACGTTTAGAAGCTGCCTGAAATATCGAGGGTACAAGCATGAAGGTATTTGACAGGGAAACCAGACTCTGTCTTTGAGTGAATTTACCTGTTTCTAATTGAATCCCACGGGAGTTCTGTAGGACATCAAACGGAAGATCATCAACCAGTGTTTTATTAAATTTCTCAGCATTATCTTAATAATTTGCATCTGTAAACCAGGCTGTTGCAAACAGCATATATATATATAAGGGCAGACAGCTCTTCCTACCATCCTGCATTTTGAAAGATGTCAGAGCTGTTCAGGGAGTGTACTGAAGGTTTAGAGCTGCATCGCTTAAAAAGGAGCAGAGAGGTTATGTAAAGAGAATAGAAAATCTAAAGTATGTGGGGAAAATTCATGCTTTTAGTAACTGTCATTCCATCCTACCTTTACATTATGTACTTCATCCTAAGTGGGAGTTATTCATATTTAAAATATGTGTAAAATAACTCAGTGGTTACAGAACTGTGACACTGACCTGTAATACAAAGGTTGTTGAAGTTGGTCATGGCCTTTTTCTGGACTTTGGAGCCTTCATGTACCTCATTGGCTGGTCCTTTTTTCAGGTCACCTTTGGAGTAGACAAGTTTTTCCTATTTTATTATGAAATTCCCATCTTTCATGGCTTTCAAGCCTGTACTCTGTGATTTTAAAGGCATTTTTAATAAACTTGTGAGGTCAGTTTTTTTTGTAAATTGTTTGTTTTTGTGCTCGAAGTTTGCAAGGCTTTGTTTAAAACGTGGTTATCTTCCTTACAAAGATTTGTCTAGATTAAGTCATGATATAGTTTGGGCTTAGAATAGGAGCAGCCAATTGTCCTGATCCAATAGGTCTTGTAATAAAATCTCTGGCCAAGACCTGAAAAGTCTCACTTGTTGTAAGTGGGAGTCAAGAAGGGCACAAATGTAGCAGGGGACAGGGACAGTTTTCCATGGATCCTCATGGACCCTGTGTTATGGGCTGAGGATGCAGCAGGTTCTGTGTGATCTGATGTGAACTTTAGCAGCAGCTCTGCCAGCAAGTTTGTGCTTCTGATCCCATGACACTTCCAGCAGTGTCACACATCATCAGACATCTTTAATTAGCATAGGAAAATAACATGTCGTATTTCTCACTGTTCTAGAGAATTAGCTTGTAATATCAGAAGTAATTCTGACTTAGGTATTTCAAAGCCAAGTAAGTTTATAAATCAAGCTCTCCCACACATCACTATCTATATCTTTTTCCCATCTTGATACTCAGTTGTCAGGTGGATGTTTGGATTATTATCACATTGTTTAAATGAGCTCTTTCCTTGGTTTCTTTCTCAATTTGCTATATGAACTTCACTCTGGAGCACAAGAGTTAAAAGGTTTCTGTAGCCAGGTACAGGCTCTCTTTTGTATTTCTGAATGGAGAGAGAATGAAAGGAAGAAAATCTTATTTGGCATTATATTACTGTTTCTATTGAGAGAATGCCTGGGAAAGGAAATATTTCTGCTGCTGAGGCAGAAAATAAATCTATCTCCAGCACTATTAGGCAATTCTAACACTGAGCTCCTTCTGTAAAAATCACCTTAACTCCAATTTCTAAGGATAATTTAACAATATCCTAGTAATTTTCCCCTTTTCTCTACTGTGTCTTTTTTCCCTATAGTTTTTTTAAAGTCCTTCCAGAAAACACATTCAATGCAATTTGAAAAGGTCTTAAACCTTTTCAGTGGTTTTGCTTGCAGGTCAAGTGAGCTGGGACTTGCAAGCAAAGCTGCTGCTTTGGAAAGGCTTCCCCTGTTGCATTAAATGTTTATTTAGAGAAGGTAGGTTTTACTTTTTGGTAATGAACAGTTCAGTAGTTTGTTAATTTAGAGCTTTGAAACTTCTGTACATATCTGTAGTAAACTGTTGGAACAATGGGCTGGAAACTTGCAAATGGTTTTATCACAGGGGCTGAACAATTTCAAAGGCCATTCTAAGCACGCAGGTGATTTTGTAAGAATCAGACAATCATCTTTAGATTTTGTAGAGGAATTTAGTGGACATATGTAAAATAAATGAAGTGGCATTTAAGAGACCGAGTTGAAAGCAGAGCTAATCCTGCAGTGTCTGCAGTCCTGAGAAGGCATTGGTGTCCCTTAAATGAAAAGCAAAACCCCTTATCTCTGTTGTTTTCAATCAAAATCAGATTAATTCATTGGTTCACCTTCACGAATAGCTATTAAAATTCAAACCTGCTTCTTCATGCATTCACTTGTTTTTACTTATGCAGAAACAAGTTCAAATGGAATTAATGAAAATCAGGTTGAACTTGACATGCTTTTACTTACAGTAAACCACTCTGTAGCACATTTTTTTATGTGACAGTCCTAACCATTTAAAATTGTCCAGACAACCTTTTCCCTTTTGCAGTCTTAATAAACAGATGAGAGAATACAGCAAAATCCTTACACGGGAAAAAATTCAGTTATACTCTAACATAACTTGATGGCTGGAAAAAAGATTAGAGCCTACCCTGTACAGCCACTGAATTTTGTTCGAAACACAGATACTCAGTCTGAAATGTAACAAGCATTTCCTTGTAAAACTTTGTGCTCAATTTTTTTTTTTTTTTTTTAAGCTTGCAAAGGGAGAGGTGACTTTTCTTACGTCTTGTCCGTATTATGTCAGTCTTGCACAGAATCTGGGATCGCCTGACTCACTGATTCAAATTCCCTGTCACATGTCCTCCCATCGTGTAATGCTTTTCATAAATGAATCAAGCTTTATCTTTAGGCTGACTGACTTTGCATCTTCTAGACGTGGATGTTGTGCCTGCACAGTTGGTATTTAATGTATCTCCTAAAACTTAAAAGTATGTCAAGTTACAGCATCTCTTTAACATGTTAAAATGGTCTCAGATAAATATTATTATTGTATCTTTTTACACAGCTGAGGGGAGACTTGCTTTCAGTCACATCAGGTCCAGATTAGTGCTAGTTTGTGCTGTTTGCATTTATTTTGTTTCTAGATACTCAGATAAACTCTGCATTCAAGATATTCTTGTGTTTAAGGTGTTTTCAAAAGCAGTTAATGGTTTCAGGCATTCTTTGATTATTCTCCCTCCCTTCTCTTCTGTGAGCTTTTTGTAATACTAGACTTTTTTTTTTTTTTGTCTGGAGACTCGATATAGACTATTTTAGCAAAGATTGTAAGCATAAACAGGTTTTTAAATCTCATAGTTTTCATCAGTCCAGCATTTTAGAAAGGCATATGGAATTCTTTCCCTAATTTAAACAACTGAACAATTTGTGAGACACCAGAGAAAAAAGTGAAGAAGTTGTATCAAAATTCTTGCCCCCCTTTCCTCTACACTCTAAGAAAGTTTTTGTTTATTGATGATTATGTTCTTTAAAATTAAAGAAAACAACCCATGTAGCACAGAACTATTTGGTTCATGGATAAGCCATAGTAATGAGTTATTGCAGATGATGGGCTGCAGAAAGCATGTTGTGTGTATAAATACATGGAAGTTGTATGGCATTTCTGCAGATGTTACTTTGTACAGAGTTACTGTTTAAAAAGAACAAGCTTTGGAAATAAGTGTGCTGCTTTTTCAGCTGGCAGAGTACTTTGCATTTAAAGTAAGTAATGTGTTTAAATTCCGTAATTTCAGGCACAGTTCATAAGCCTGCACCAAAATGTGAACAGTAGGGATCTTGACAGGTATTTTAGATTTGTTAATTTGGTTTTAAACGTGCAATAGGTTGTTTTGAGTTGAGTAAATATTTTCTTCATGCTATAATAATCTGATCTTTCCTGGATTTCACTGTGTATTACTGAAAATTTTCATTTAGAAACAAACTACTTCATAGCATGTATGAGCAGGCATTTGCTGTTGCTGTTTGTTTATTATTATAAGCTTCTGCACAGAGACTTTCTTGACTTGTGTTCCACAGTGGTAGTGAAAGGGCTTCTACCACAGCCTTGATCAAAAACCTGATCCCTGTATAGGAAGGAAGGAGGAAGGGAAAGGAACTTATTCCTATAAAACCAAAATAAGCAACAACTACAATTGGGAGAGTGTATTCCTGTAACCCCAAGTTATTTTTTCATGGCAAGTGTCTGTGAACTCAAGATGTATCTTAATTCACAGAACTGCATTGCCAAGATAATTATCCGTTCCTTCAGCTCGGGGTTATCTGAAATAGTTGTCTTTGAAGGTGTGATAATGCCCATTGGCAGTCCACAGGACATGAGTAACTGTGGCTAATTCCAAAAGGGAAAATAATGAAGAAAAAGGGCTTGAGAGAAGATATATTTGGTGTTCTACTGGGAAGATGTGACTAAAATGACATTTTTCCTTAACCCGCAGTTGCCTCGGACCCCACCCTGCAGTTCCTGTTTGAGCTGCAGGAATATCTAGATATCTATTTCAAATTCAGCCATCATCGTCTTGTGGCCTTTCTGTTTATAGGTCAAGTCTTTTGTGGCCAAAACTTCCACTAGGAAGCTCGAGATATTTCATGAGAAATATGAGTGGAACCGTTGTTTTCACTGTTTTCTTTATTGCTTTATTAGCTTTAGTCATTGTCTTAAGGATCTACGTTTATGCTTTAAAATCTGTCATTGTGCTAATTAATTCATGTTATGACATTTAAAAATAGGACAAAGCATCTTATTCTGTAGAGTTCTGGTGCTTCAGTCAATAAGCACAGAGGTGAAATGGGTTTGTTCACTTCAGAGATGCAGCAAATGATGTTTTAATGATCTTGCACACTAATCTCCAGGAACTTTATAGCTTCCTCTGAACAAGTTCAGCAGTAACCTGTGCTAAACATCAATCAGATTTAAAACCCAATTATTTTCTAGAAGAAAAGAGATACTATTGTTTTTCAGTAAGTGATGCTATAATTTGTTTACTTAGTATAATTAATCTTCAAATGAGTAAAGCAACCTACATACATCTTAAAACCTTGAAAGGCCAGTGTTCTCTGGAGGTGGGATGGACAGTGCACAAGGTGCAAATCTGATAATTGCCAATCACACTCCCCATTACGTAAGTTCTTCCTTCCTAAAAATAGAGGCTTCTGTTGTTTTCATGAGCACTATTTACACCCATATGCAGCAAGTGACACCTCCTTAAAACTCCCAGCATTTTGTCCTGGCAGTCAAAATTTGAGTGTAAAGAGTTCTCGTGAAACATGCGTTCAAATCTGAAGGCAGATGTGAATGTACATGTACGTGCACTGGCATTTTTAACACAAGGCCCAATTTATCCCTGTCCTGGGAGAGTGGTCTGGGTCAACCCTTAAAAGAGAGAATGAAGCACTACATTTTGCTTATGTGAAGTTCTTTGAGATGAGCAGTATAGTTACAGATGATTTTGGTTTTGATCAAGTAAACATGTAAACAGCAGTTTACATTTAGGAGACGAAAACTCACCACTGTGCTTGAATATATTAAGATTAAAAAAAAACTTAATCATGGAAGACCTGCTGGAATACAGTGACGATATTAGTGTGTAGTTCTTCTAAGCAAAGTCATTTATCTTAACATGTTTGGATGAAAAAAATCAATGTTTTCTGCATCTCCACGTCAATACGTTGTAATGATTTTTCCCCACTGTTAGGGCAGCTTCATTATTTCAGTGGAAGTTATATACACCAGCAAAGTAGCATCTCTGATAATCAGATTACATCTAGTCTTCCTAACTTGATAAAATTTTCTCCTCTATTGTCATTCATACATGTATAATACAAAATAAAGCTTCTTCAGTGCTCAGCTTTTAATAATCCTGTTCTTAATTAAATATAAATCTGGCTAAAACATACTCTTCTACATCAAAGTCTTGTCATAAAAACATTTTGAATATAAACCTTCAATACTCAGTAGAGCGATACACTATATATATATTCACAAATGCACTTTTTTCTGTTAGTAGCAAGCATTTTGTTCACTATTTGCACAACTTCACAGTCATATGTTTCATACAACGACTACTAAATCAGACTTCTGATTGCTCATTACTGTCAGGGATGACAGACGTTAAGGCAGCCTGACAGAAGCGATGTAACGTTGACATTTTTGTTTTCTGTTCAATGTACAGTCGCAGTTTGTCTCTGAAGGTTTCCCCTAGAAAACTGTAAATTAAGGGGTTCAAACAGCTGTTAGAAAAAGCTGCCAGGTTCACAATGTGTCCTGTTAAGGGATAATCGTGTCTGAAGGATGGGCTGCTGGAAGAGACGGGCTCGTTTTTCTTCTGAAGAAGCTGGACGCTAATGAAGACGTTTTCAGGTAACCAGCAGATAAAGAAAACCAAGACCACCACAAAAATCATGCGAAGAGCCTTTTGCCGCCGCAGACGAAGACTCCTGTGCTTGTGCGCTTTGATAAGAACTCGGACAATTAACGAGTAACAGAGACCGATGATCACAAAGGGGATGATAAACCCCAAGGTTATCTCTAACCACTGGATCTCTTTTACATCTGCAAAACAAAAATAGACCTCTCCGGTGTGTTGTAAGTGCACGGCTGTGAATGGGACCAGAGCTGCAGAAATGGACGCCATCCATATGAGCCCACAGCTCAGTCTAGCGTGCTGCATGGTGCGGAATATGTTGGACCTCATTACTTTTGCCAGGGCTAGGTATCTGTCAAAACTCATCCATGTCAGAAAGAAAATGCTGCTATACATGTTGATCTGAAGGAACAAAGACATAAAGGTGCAAATGATAGTGATATCGTAATACTTTTCGTCAAGGTTAAACACCTCAATGAGAGAATCGGCAACCAGAATGAGATCGGCCACCGCCAGGTTTATGAAGTAAAGGTCTGGGATGGTCATTTTTTCCCGAAAGCTTATGTTGACAACCAGTATCAGAATGTTTCCTACGAAACCGATAGGGAAAAGAAATATTGTGTAAAGGCAGGATAAGAAAAGACCAATAACATATTGTTGGTGTTCCGATTTGTCTGCTAATCTAGAGGATATGCTTTCATTACACAGGGATCCGTTCAGGTCAAAAGTTGTGCTGTTACATATAACAGGTGATATTGAGGCAGAATACGTTTCCATGGTTAAAATGTCTGTAGAAATATTTTAGCAATCACAGTTTGGTGTCAGTACCGAAAAATCAGATTTTTGGTTGTTTTCAACTAAACTTCTAGTAAGCATTTTTGATTGGAGTGGGAAAAGATGCAGTTTTGTATAGAAAATTAAAATTCTTTAGAAGTCAGAGTAATTAGACTTAAAACTGACCAAAATATAACACTACAACTAGTAAATGTCTTAATTTGTTTTAAAGGACACTATATACATTGTAAATGAGAGAATTTACAGCTCTTGTGTGCCTTAAGATCATGTAGGAATCTTTTTACCATGATGCTACTTGTGTCTCTTTAATAAAAGCTTTTCATCAACAGTGTTTCTTCGTGCAAGTTGGAAGGCAGTAGAATTTTAGCTCCATTTATTTTCTTTTAATAATCAATGAGCATCCTTGGACCTGCAATTTGCAAATGGAAAACAATTAATCTTGTATTCCAGCACTGTACCATGTGCTATGTGTTTCTTCTAAATTAACATCACAACTGTGGTTGTAGGAAACATCATGTTTTAATATATATGCAAAGGCTTAATTAAAAGAATTTAAATTTGTTCTGGATAATAATATATTGTGAGGGCAAATCTGTTAAAATGGTGTGTACCCTTTGGGGTTCAGCATTAGAAAATGCAGAAATACAGAGAAATCAGATGAGTGAGTTTAGCCTAATAAAGAAAACTGGTATTTTTTATGTATATATAGATATGTATTTGTTTTATCAGCTTGTAAGGCTATTAAATAGCAAAGTCTGTGGCTGAGAAAGCAACAGAGATGAGTAGTTGGTTCCTGCTGCTTTCAGTGGGAAGGAAAGG
The DNA here is from genome assembly GCA_035583135.1 of Lophotriccus pileatus. Lineage (NCBI taxonomy): Eukaryota > Metazoa > Chordata > Aves > Passeriformes > Tyrannidae > Lophotriccus > Lophotriccus pileatus. The sequence continues at coordinate 10,876,225 of JAWWES010000035.1, read as the reverse complement.
CAAATTTTAGAAATGAAGGTAATACAAGCAGTGTATTGATTTACACCAGCATTATTATACTCAATTTGCCTTTCGTTGTGATTTATTATGTTTCACTGACTTCCGGGTAGGAATGGAAAATACCAGTTATCGGATTTGTTTACTCATAAATGTTGGCTGTTATGGACTTGAAGCATTGCTAGAAGTTTATTTAAAGGAAAAAACAACCAAACAAAAGACACCCCAAACAAATAAAACAGCAAGAAAATTAAAAACCAGGGTATTTTGTGTTAAGTTTTAAATATTTTGAACTGCTTTAATCTTCGTCTTCCTATCAAACCCTTGATTTTATTTACACTAAAGCAAAGTAAAAAAACCTGTTTGCTGGTAAAATTCATGCATATTTCCACATTTTAATGCCTTAAATCCTGCTGATCTACAGTCTGAGGGAGAAAAAAGGAGTAGACCACTAATGGAGTAGGAGCGTTACAATATCTTTAGTCGGAAATATAGCTCTGAGTTTGCTTAAAGGCATTCAAATTACCAGAAGTAGCTACAGATCCTTAAATAAAGGTATGGGTTCCAGAGCTTTTATTTCTCACTGAAACAGGCATAAGTACCCAGTACCTGCTGCGTTTTGAATCGTTTTAACAGTGTAAATCTTTATGCTAAAATATCCACGTGAAATTACACTTATTAGAAGAAGGTTCGCTGGTTGTTTCAAGCAGCTGTGGAAGTCAGACATAAACTGTTGTCCTTTACGTAAGGTCCTTTAATTTGTGAACAAGGCAGTAAAACTGCTTTAAATACAATAAAAGATAAGTTAGCAGCCTAAGAAATTGATTTTAGAAGGTCGGTCTGTGGTCAGATTTTAATTACATCTGAAAGGCTGCCAAAAGCCAAGTAATTACAAGCATTACAGGTAACTATGTACGGTGAAACACTTTATTTTACCTTAATTCCATTTCTCCAGAGCTGATTTTCCTCCAGACAGCAGCAGGCTGGTCCTTGCTGGGTACACACATCAGGGATGTTCCAACTTCCACTGTTCTCTCGGTAAAAACTTGCCTTTAGGTAGGCAGAGCTGCAGTGGATGCCACCTGTTGATGATTCAGCATTAAAAAGAAAATCATATAAAAGTCTATCCTGCTTTAGAACATCTTAAATAAAGGATAGTTTACAACAGCAAAATGCAGATCTTGCTGCATGTCCTTGCCAATAAAACAAGCTTTATAGATTCCCAGGGTTCTTCTAATTTGTGTGCAGTTGAAGTGCTGCTGAACAGCCTTATAAGGCTGGAATTAACCCTGTTTCTGCTGGTTTCTTTTTTACTAGAACTACTCAAGCGTCTTTTCTCTCATATTTGTCAGTTTTATTTTGCCTAATGTTCATTGCACCCTCCTTTCTGCCCCTGGCATTTTTCACAGTTATATAGTCCGTTCTAAGCTATAGCTCAGCTGATCAATTATTAAGAGGTTTTGATCAATAATTAAAAGATTTAGTTGCAAATTTTAATGAAGCATGTATTATATAGATGTAAAGCAATAATTACTCTTCTACGTGGTGTTTTTTAAAAGCCTCTGGACGATCTAGAGGGGAATATTTGATTGAGAGACCTCAAGCAGCTGAGAAGGGTCGTTTGCTAAACTGACAAGATAAATTTCAGTTTTCCTACCTTCAAGCTGATCCTGGTTTGCCTGTTTGTATTTAAATTTTCAGGTATATACTGTCTTCTTCTTACTTCTTGGAATTGCTCAGCTCAGAATCACATGGATAAAATACTTCTTCTTTCACAGGGAATGCAGAGCCTCAGTTTTGCGTAAAACCAACAGCGCTGCAGGTGGACTTTTGCATTTCATCTCTAGGGGGGAAAAAACCCCACTTGCCATTTCCAGTAACACCACCTACTGGTGGCCAGGATTCTTAGAATGGAAAGAAAGCTAAACCTTTCTCATAAAAGAGAAATATTTTGTTTGTGGCAGTTGCTTTCTGTGATTATATTGATCTCATACCTGAATGTCAAGTGCCGTGAGTTGGTTGTTCTGTGCATCAATGCAGCATCTGCTCCTACTGGAATGAGATGAATGGGATCTCAGCATTTAGGACTTCAAGAAGACAATGTGGCAGTTTCAGAAGTGTGGAGTAAGCAATTACTATGTCATTATCCATATATGACACCAGTTAGAGTGGTCAAATATTTTTAGATTACAAAAGATCGCATCCTTAGAAAAGTGAAGTGAAAGTTCTTTAAACGAATGGCTTTGGGAGTAGAACCACTTTGCCTTTATTGAGGCAAATATATTATTTGCTGATTTTTTTTTGTAACATGCTGTGCATAGGAGCAGAGGATTTTGGCAGTATTGCTAAAAAAGTTTTTTAAGATGTTCTTGTACGATGGCTCCTCATAAATAGTTTGGGAATCAATTATGATTTAGATCAAAAGAATATTTGCGCAAATTGGTGCTGGTAAAAATTTTCTGAACAGAAGATTTCTACTATGTGTGGAACAGCTTTATGGAGTGTTTTTTCTACAGGGTGATGAGGACAGAGAATAAAAGTGTTTTGCTTTGAGAAGTGTACAAATATGATGGTGTTATGGGACTGGAATAATTGTAATGTAGAAAAATCTTGTGATACCAGTTTTGAAGGTCGTAATTTTTTGCTGTCATAAAAGAACAGGATTAAAAAGAGTCTTTATTGTTGTTTGTTGATCATGTGGTTTTGATGTACTTAGTTCTGTCCTTCAGAGCTTCCACTGATCTTGTAAGGGCCAGAAGGATTTTTTAGTTTACTTAATGTGTAACATTTGCTTCTGGGTATTGGTTGGTTGTAATTATGGGGGTCTGGATTTGATAGTCAGCTGGTCTGTCTGTCCTTGCTTTTCTAGCTTTGAATATCAGCTGATTTGCTATGAAAATGTATAGTTCTGAGTGCTAATTTTCTTGTTTGAAGTCATGGTAAGAAATATGTCACTTTGTCATGCTTCCAGAATTGTTAGGAAATTCTCTTTCAGAAGGCTCATGAAGAAGCTGTTTTCTGTGCTAGTGGAACTATGAAGCATAAGAGGCAGAATCCAGTATTATGTATATTGTATTATTATATTGTAACTGCTGAGTTCTCTGTTTCACTAAGTATTTTATGAGATGATCATGTGAATCCTCTGAATCCTGTTCCCTAAAACAATGACAGCATTGTCAGGCTCTTGTTTATGCAGTCAATTATTGTTACTGATTAATCTATCTTAATCTCACTGATTAATCTATCTTAATCTCACTAATTTTAGCAGCTGTTGAACACTGTACCCCTGCTCTTTCCCTGTCAGTTGCAGCTATTCCATGAGACTTTACAGTGAGTGCCTTAATGATCCATAGTCACAGCTGTGACAGTATTGAGTCTCAAAGTCCCACCTGTTGTACCTTACTGGGATTGTTCCTGAGAACACGCATGAAAGCAACTGGTGCAGTAGCATTTTTATTATGTCAGATTTCAATAATCCTGCATTCAGAATCCTCCTAGCAGTTTATTTTTAAATGCAAGTGGTAGTCAACTTGTAAAACACTGTCTATATCTCAATAAACGTGTCTAACACCCCAGAGTCTTTCAGGAGCAGTAGTGTAATTGTCTGGGATGTACTTACGAGCACCAGGAGGCAGAATGTGGGCTATGTTAGAAGATACTCTGTGTAATTTAGCAGACTTCAACATACATGCCTGTTATTGTGCTGCTAAAAGGTGGCAGCTGAGGAGGAAGAAAGTGGGAGGTGTGAGTGTGGGAGAGAACAACGTTAAGAGGTCTGGTGCATCACAGCACTGCATGGCAGCCTCTCCAGCTGGATAAGCAGGATAAGCCCTGTAGGATGCAAGAGCTGTTGGATTCTGTCGGAAGTGTGGAAGTGCTTTGGGTATGAAGCTGTCGACTCCTGGAGAAATGAGATCAGGGCCAGGGAGTCTAAAGCTGAAAAAAATAAGGTACTGTATTGCATGGAAGTGGAAGGAAGTATAAATTGAAATCACGTTGGAATGCTTGCAGTGGAATATAACCATCTGCAGAAGAAACAAGATTTGTTTAAGAATCTCTTCTGAAACTATCTCCAGGGGAAATACAGATGGTGTAATAGTGTTCATGACGTTTTGCAAGTACACTGATCTCCAAATTCTCCCTCATCTTTTCAACCACTGAATGACATCAGTGTCCATTACCCAAACCCCTGAAGGGTTTTTTTTCAAATGCAGACCAAAGTTTTTGAAAGATACAATTATTACCAGTACAGAAGTAAAAGATTCTTCTTTGAATTTTTCCAGTATATCCCTGCATTAATTTTGACAGCCTGCCTATAAAAATATATGCTCTATTTCCTCTGGAACATACTGTTCAAATCTAGGTGAAGCCTGGGAGAAATGACAGTTCAACAAAGCTGTTGCTAGAATAAGGCAAAAAAGATCTCTCAGATCAAGGAGATTTTATTTAAAAATACTTAAAAATACTCTTAGATTTATTAATTATTTTAAAATTATTACTTTTAGTCTTTGCCACAGCTACTCTTTTTTCCCTCATATGAAACTATTTTAGAACAGGGCTGTTTGCTCTTACATTCCAACTGAATCTGAGGTTTTCTCTAGGACTGTATGTTCATTGTCGTAAACTTTAATATAAGCTCTGACTAACTTTGTCAAGAATGTTTCTCTGAAAACATATCTGTATTGCTGAAAGTTATATTCATAACTATTTGAGTTATTGTTCTGCATTTTTCAACCCCTTCCCTCCTGTTTACCTTTGTTTTCTCGTATTCAGTTCAAAGTCTTTTGATTGTACATAGAGATTTCTCTATGTCAATATAACCAGCCATCCAGAAAACACTCTGATTTTTTACACGACAGTAGTCAAGGACAGGGAAGAGGCCAGAGTACATGAACTGGAATCTCACAGATGGCAGCCAGGAGCTATACCCGGGAGCACTCACAGACTTACACACGGTAGTTCATTCTGACAGGACGTGCTCGTTCTCAGATCCTAGATCTGACAGTAGGTCCCTACAGGTTTTATTTCTCTCTGAGACCTTTGGTTATGGTTCTGCTCTAGCTGGGTACCTTGCTGAGAGTATCATGAAGCATCCTGCTATCCATGCTTAATTGTCCACCCATGCTCAACCTTCTGGCTCCTTCCAGGTGTGTTGCTGCGATTCACTCACCATTAGACCAGTTTCCAGGTCCCAGCCAGTTACTGACCAGGTTTTCTTTTAGGCACCTTTCACAGTAACTCAGGACTCAGAAACAACACAGTATTTATTCTTTCATCCTTAAATATAAAAGATATGGAAGCTGTAAGTAAAGTAGAATTATTCGTGCATAATTCCAATGCTAGAAAATAGACCTCTGATCCATGGCACAACTGAAACTATGGCACTCTGAGGGATAAACAGCTTGCATCTTCTGACATGCTCCTTCTCTCAGTCTTGTCAGCTTTTCCACTGATGTACAGCTCTTACAACTCATCTCTTCAAACTTCTTTCTGCGCGGCTGATCTTTGGTCCATCTTGTTTAGTCTCCCTCTTCTCAGGTGCAAAGCAAAACCTCTGATGCCATCAGAGAATTCCTTTCACAAGTATGAAATTGGCTCTTGTATTCCAAGAGATGATTCTTATCTACGTACTTCCTTTCTGACCACGTTCTATAATGATCTGTTTATATGTAGAGTTTTTTAATTATCCATCTGTTCATGCTGGCAGCAGAACAAAATTGAAAACAGGCTGACACAATGCAATGCAGATATCTTACCAGTTGACCTTTACATCTTGCAGAAGTGTTGGTCCTTACAGACGTAGTGAGACTACATATTGCCCTTTGTTTGCATGTGATACAGTCATGGTCTATACATTTCAGGACTTGGATGACTAAGACTAGATCTGTATCTCTAGGTACTAAATCTGTATTCTGTATTATTTTTGAACAAATGTCCTTTATTCTTCCATTTCTGCACTTGGCTGTAGTTTTGTGGAAGATGTTCATATTCATCGATTGGTTCCTGCTTTTCTCTCTTAGGCAGCCTGTGCTGATCTGCACCAGCTCCCCACGCAAATCTGGACCCCATCAGGATGACCTTTCAAAGGATACAACTGCAAAAAACCCTGTCAGTTCCATTAGCACCCGCGTGTCATGCAAAGGAACGGATTTAAGCATAAAAATGAGTTTTCTCAAAACTCTTCGGTTGCTTGAGCAACCCACGACAGGATGGCTCACATCACAACTCTGTGTTTTTATAACTCTGTGATCTAAGCTGACGTCATTTTCCACGATCTAGTACAATTTTATGCTTTTCCTGTTTCCGTTCTCTCCACCTCTGTGAGAGGAAAAGCTGAAAGCAGAGCCAAATGTGTAAGGTGGCTCCTGGCCAGTCTTGGTGACAGTAACAATGTGCTCAAAGCGAGCGTTCACAGCTTTGCACCTACATCTCCGCTGCATCAGCTACTAATTCTCAGCACTACCTCCCACCTCCTGTACCACATCTGTTTAATCTGATTCACATTCTTTCCCCTTCTTGCACCATTGACCCATCCACTCTCACCTACATATACAATGCTTGTCTTTTCTCCAGCAGAGCTTTGATTTCATTTAGGAACTGGGGCTCTGCTTTTGTTTACCCTCTTAAAAACACACCTCAGTTACACTGTTCTGGACTGGCACTTCTCTGGTTTTTATTTAGTGTATTTTTGAATGTGACTCTTCCAATACATGCGACTTCATACTTCTGAATGAACTCATCAGGAATGGCTGAAGTCAATAATTTCCCTAAGTCTAAATGCAAAGTGGAAGCTGAGAGGACATTAACAAAAAGCTTTCATTCTTGCACAAAGTTTTAATTAGCCATCCTGTTGATCTTTCCAGTTCAGTGCCTCACAAAGGACCCAAAGCTTTCCTTTATGGACCAGTGTTTCCATTAATTTGAATTTTTTTTTTTTTTTTTGGCACAAGAAGTCAGACAAAAACTTCACTGCCACTGCTACTGGGATTTACCAGTGTTATAAAAATAGTTTGTAGGGTAAGAAGTCAAAAGAGGAAGCATACCTGAGAGAATGCTTTGGCTGAGAATTTTTGGTTTTGTTCAGAGTTGCTTTCTACCATGTTTTTGTTTACAGCTCTGCTGGGGCATTGATATTATTGCAGAAGCACAGCTCTGTGGCAGCAGTGCTCATCTTCCTACTTGGCTTTGAAATAACACTTGCAGAAAATAGATGATTTTAATATGTATGTGTATATATACATTAAAAAAAACCCCAAACAACCCCAGACCCTACATGTTCTCTCAAAGATCACACTAAATACTAGAATTAAAGATCTCTTTTTCTTCCAGTGCTGCTAGCTGTAAGATAGGCCAAGTTTGGGTTCTAAAGAAGGAACAATCACCCTTTTTTAAAGAAGTGAAAAACCAAACCAAAACCCACAAACAGGCTGAAAAGTAAAATGGATTGACAGCTGTTCAGAACACTGTCACTGAGACCCGTGTTCATGGGGCGTGTTTGTTTCTGGTATCTCAAGGTGATTGTTGGCAGTGGTTTTCCTTCGGCAGTTCTGTATGACTTTGAGTATTTCATCCTTGCACGGCTTGTGAAAACAAAGGATAAACACCAAACTAGCACAGCTCTCACAGAACAACACTATTTCTGCAATATTCATCATGAGCTCGTTCTTCGTGGTTCCAGTGCTCTTCTGTAATTTCAGTGATGTCCTGAAGAGGAGCATGAGGTTGTAAAACAGGCGGCACATAAACATTGTTACGCTGATCACCAACACGGCGGGGTAAGTGCGGATGTGCTCTTGTAGGGCTGGAGCTTCAGCAGGTGCCGCTTTAGCCAAGAGAACAATAAAACAGAGTATCTGAAGAAAGAATGGGATTCCAAACCCAAATGTGAATTTAATGATCTCGTACTCAGGCCATGCAAACAGCGGGTCTAACTGGCAGTCTGTTTCCAGGTGATAGTTGTCAGTGCCAACCAGCACTGCCTCAGTCAGGGACAAACAGAAGGTGTATGTGAGTACAGTTCCAACGCACAGGATGGGTCTTTGGGTGGCTTTGCACAGGGCAGTCCGCGGTGGAAACCTCTTGAGTAACAGTATGAGAAGTGTCAGAATGAAAACATACTGAGAATTGAAGTAACTGAAGTTGAAAAAAAATGACAGTACGTTACAGGTGAGGTGGGTTGCTGTTAAATAGTCGGGTCTAGTAATGACAGTGAACGATAAAAAAATCATTATAATAGTGCTGATGGTGAAGTGTAGAAGAAGCAAGTCCAAGTTTTCTATGACTTTGTGCTGCACATAATTCTTTATGAAAACAATCAAAATACATATGCCAGCTATTAATCCAGTGGGCACAAAAAAGGCGATGTAACAGTGCATAAGTCTGGATATGATGTTTTGAGAAGCTATGATGTCTTGGATTTCTTCTGGGGAGGTGAAAGCCGGGTTCTTACTTGGGTAGCTGATCCATGTCATGTTGTGAGAAGTCATCCTTCCTCCTGCTTTCTTGTTCAAAGGAATTGGAAACTGAAATGGAAAAGGAACGTGAAACAGTTTTTAAAGTACAGTTTTAATGTCTAATTTGTGCATTAAATATATTATGTGCAGTCAGGGGTATGAACCATTTGTTCACAATAAATGCAGTCATTTTTTAGTAGGTTTTACCCTATGCTAATTTTAAGCTAACTTGCATAATATTTTTAGCCAGAGAAATCACCTTTTTATTTCTGGAGTAGGTTCTGCTCTTACCACTCCCCCCTTTTCCTCTCGATGCAGCCAGGACTTTTGCTGCAGCTCAGCCTTGTACATGACAGCCAGGATCCAGCACACTGATGTCGCCTGTGGAATATATGGGAGTTGGCTGTTTGGGTGAGGAAGGAATTGGCTCTGGGATTAGGTGGAGCTGCTTTTCCTCAGCATCTTGCCAAAAAAGGCCAAGGCAGTGCACAGGGCAACTCCACTGTGTGGGCAGCAGCTATAGCCACAAAAAGCTTCACTGTCCTGTTGCAAGGCGAGGAATTTTGGACAATTTGAACCCAGCTGCCAGTGGGGGCTCACCGAGGAAAATGCAAAGATAATCACAATATGAGGCACGAGCCACATTCCTTCCTTTGTTTTAGTTTTGCTTCCTTTCTGTTCTGAAATAAAGCCTTTCATAACTGCAGTCTGTACTGAGCAGCCCATATAAAATTAATGTGAGTGTTTAAGAACAGTTATGAACAAACTGCTTTTATACTAAAACATATTTATACATTAATAATGCTGTAATTTCTTAGATGTATCTGTTGCATAGAATTGCAAAAAATAATGCTTTTCTGCATGCACAACTTGGAGAAAACAATTACTGGTGCGTTATAAACTTATTGATAAAGTCTTAGCAAGGAACATTTTTTACAGCTGTGTTATAAATTCCTAAAAATAGGAAATTTTAAGAGTAATATCAATAGGCTGCTAGCTGTAATGACTCTGTGATATGTTGATATAATGATTCTGCTACCATATAAATGTTTGGAGGCTCCTTTTTTTTAAGCCAAAAAGCTTTTATAGGAACATAATATGTACTTCTGAAAAACTGAGTGTAATGGATATGGATATATACATTTTCCAGACCATCTAAAAGCATAATTAAGTCAATTTCTGAAAGAAAATTTCTCTGCACCGTATACCGATTGATGCAGAAAATGGCATTCTTTTTTTTTTTGGTAGCAAAGAATATTTTTAAACACAAGATAATGAACTCACTCTTTCTAATGAATTTGGAGTGTCCAATTAAGGATGCTTCTCAGTACTGGAAAGAGTTAAACATATATTTACAGTGCAGAGTGTTTTCTGGGGAAAAAAATTCTTCTTTATTCACAAGGATTTCAATTTTGTGTTAGAGTTTGGTGTTTTTACTTTGTTCTGTTGTACGTAAAGCTGGTCTGAACAAGTAGGCAAAGACAGGATGGTGGAGTTCTCCTTACAGAAACTTCTATACAGCCATACTAGTAAGAAGTGATTTACTTAGTTGTACATAATGCCTTTTCCATAAAGGGATTCTAATGATGTTAACTCTTAAAGTGAAAGTAACTTTAAATTGGTAAAAGTTCATAAAGATGCATTAATGTTTTTAAGCAGTGCTCATTATAGATAAGTCAGTGTCTTAATACTATTTGACAGTTAATTTGTGGTTGTTACCTCTGACACTACTTCACATTTTTGATATTTCTAATCTCTCCTCAAAATTGGAATTCTAATACTGTCTTAATTAGAAAAGTTGACTTATCAAAGTGACTTTGATTAAATGTGTATAAAATCTTACATAATTATAATTTCATTTATAGAAAACCATGGAGTTATGTTTTGATTCAGCAGTGTTCTTTGTCCCCTTTTAAAGACAGAGTTTCTTCCTTTCTAGAAAAGGTTATTTTCTGAGAGATTCCACTACAGGAAGGACTGATTCACCCAGGGAAGATTTTTTTTTGTGTGTTACAGGTACACTCACAGGAGGAGAAAAGTTGACTGGTCAGACTCTGTTTATGTTCTGATCTCTGAGCTAGACCTACACCACATAGGAATGAACTGATGGGCAAAACTGGTGGAAGTCTCTGAAGCAAGTCGGGAGTTAATACAATTTTGAAGCTTAAAAATAGTTTGTTAAATATAAACAATCATAAGAAAAATGGGATGAAATTCTAACTTCTGCAATTAATTTATTCTTAAATACTCAGCAGGAATCTCAAGAAGGAGGGAAAGAGTGTAAGTCAAATTTTGACCTTCTATTAGTAGAGAGATTTGAATTGATCTGGTGAAGGTACAGCGTGGCTACTTGAGCATCTGAGAAAGTTTGTCGTTATCACCCCACCCTGTAGCTTCAAGGTTAAGAAATATTTACATTTTGAGATGTTTCATGGGAGCCTACAATGCCACCTTCTAATCCCATCAGGCCTTTTGCAGGGCTGAACATGAGATTTCAGTGCTGGCACTGTGAACGTCTCCATTGCCTTCTCGACAACCATAGGCCAAATAACTGTGCTCGTCCTCCTTGCAGAGAATCTCAGAATAACTCAGCAACATTCAACTTTTCTGGTAACATAATTGCAAAGGAAACAGAGGATGTAGTTTGTGGTTTCACAGGAAATCATATGTGGCCCTACATCAAATTACAGAAAAAAACAAGATGCCAGAACTTGGTTAAATTTGCTCAGGACCTGACCTTGGTACTGAGACTGGGTTCAATTTTGACCATAACAAGGTATTTTTAATTTTATTTAGCTCCTCTTTGGGTGTTTAAGACAAAGTAAGGAATATTAAACTTAATGCAGCAGATTCCAATAGTTGCAACTTGTTGTGTAAGCAAGTGCATCATCTTGGTTTCCTTTCCTGTACCCACCACTTTGCACATTATGTTATTTTAATGATGGACCAGCACAGGATTAAGGAGAGGCTTGACAAGGTGTTTCAGCCTCATTTGCCATCCGTGTCAAGATGAATGCCTGAAACAGTTCCAGTTGTAACCGCAAACCATTATTTAACATAGTTGTTAAATAATAGCAATGATGTTACTCTTCCTTCTGCCTAAACATTTCTATTCTAAGGTAGATGTGTGTCTTTTAACTGCAGTAAAGCAAATGTATGCTTAGAATAACAATGGGATGAAGGAGCTCACAACTTATGCTGGAGTAATGTGAAGATGTTTGCAAATTTTTAGACTCTTGATAATACTAATTTAATTTAAAATAAAAGTATATGTTCCAAGGGGGCAGCAGAGGGTGGCTTATTTTTCATGGGATTTTTTTTTCAGAATCTTCATACATCTGACCACGTTTTTTGTCAAAGTACTTGGAGTTTCCATAATATAAAAATGAGGAATTTATTATGTCATTTTCCTCTGGCTCTGAGAAAATCTGGCATTCCTTCAGTTTTTGTCTGGTTCTTGGATTTACTGCAAGGACCTTTTTTATTTTTCCCCCAAATGCATGTAATGTTTACGCTCTGCTCAGCAGGGGGGCCTTGTCCTTTACCCTTTTACTGGAATCTGTCAGCTTAGAGGGCAACCACCTCACAACCTGAATTAATGTTTTTTTTTTCCTCATAACTTGCTGTAACATAAAGTGGCTTTGTTATTTCTATTTACTCACTGGTAACTGAGAGTAATATGCAGTGTGTCATAGCTCACATACATTGAGGCTATGGTAGAAGCCAGCCCTATTCCTGTTTCTCCTAAGATTAATTAGTGAGGGAAATCTGCAATATGCTACTTGTATAATCTTTCTCTGGTTGTCATGCTGCAGTATTTTGTCCCTTTACCTCAGCCCCCCCTCCCCCCCCCCGTTTAATTTGCCGTCATTCATATGTTATGAATCCTTCCTTAACTTCATATGGCCTCACTTTTTTCTTGTTGTTTTTTTTTCCCTCTTACTATCCCTGTTTCACCACTATAATTTAGCAGTTAAATGGGTTTGATTTTTACTTCCTGAAGCATTGTGAATACACTCCCCATCACTTCCAACAGATGGGGCTGAGCAGTGAGTGCAGCGTTGAGAAAGCAGTTTAAAAATAGCACGTTGTGAAAGGACTTTCAGTATCGAGAGGACCCAGTCCTGAAGTCTTCAGTGGTCTTGGGCTCTACATCCCCATCTACTTTGATGTTTACCTTGCAAATGGAGAGCTTGGTTTCAAGGAAACTTGTGTTTATTTAAAGTCTAGAAAGAAGAGCTCCTAAAGCAGGGAGTTTCTCCCTGGCAGGCAGAACTCTTCCTCTCTAAAAGGTTTGGCAGGGCAGTCTTTCTGCATTCTGTCACCAGCCTTTAGAAGGAAAATATTCTTTCATCCAGTCCTAAAGCAATACACATAATGTTCCTTGTGAAACTCTGCTCTTGGTGGGCATGTCCTCCATCGACTCGCGAGAACACTGCACGTAATGTGGGGGGTGAATTTGTCCTTTCTGTTTGCACTGCATCTGCAAACTTAAGAGTGGAGGGCATCCTGCATAAGAGACTGAAACGTGAAATTCTGTATTCATCTGTCTTGTAAAGACACAATTCCTACACTTGGGCAAGTATTTGACCTTGTAAAGATTTAAGAAATCCTACCCTTAGCTTGCAAAAAATTACCAGTTCCTGAGAAACCAAAAGCTTTTAGTTTTACTTTTCTAGAATGTAAGCTAATCAACAGTAACATAAACATAGTTTCCGAGAAGCATTGCTCACGTGTTTCCTGTTGTATACGATTTCTGTAGTATGGGGTCAGGCAATGTCCATCCTTTAAAAGACTGGTTTTAGGCAATGGCTGGAGTCTTTTTTGCCCAGACCACTGGGCAGTATTTCATCATCCAGCTCCCATCGGTTCAACAGGAGTCAAGTACTTACTGGAAAACAGTCTTCACATTTTCTGTATTTAATGCCCAGCTTTATTATAAATTTCAGCTTTATTAAATATATCAGCCTTCTGAGGATGTTTCCCAGATACAGCATTTTACTTTGTACAGTTTAAATGTTGTTAAACAAGGGAAAACTAAAAGCTTTAAATTAAAACCTTAGCTTCACAATTTGAGCTTTTTGTGATGAATAAAACATTGCATATTCAAAGTAATATAAAGCACTTACCTTTTCAAGGAAATGCTTCACAGATACAACAGGCTGAGACTTTCACTGTAAAATGCCAGATGAAATATAATTGTTGTTTGGAGCTTATAACCCTTTTTTATTTCTGTAGAAAGCAGAATGTATGTATTAGAATAACTTCTTTAGCTGCTGTACATCACGATGAAAAATCCAGGCGCTTGCTGACTAAAAAAACATTCAGTTCTGTAAAAAGGAAACAGGAACTTGGTTGAAGTCATTCAAACCATACACGTTGCATGTTTAGCAAACCTATGGTTTCATCATGTGACTTTAAAGTTCAAATTATCCTCTGCACTGAAGATATTTTAGAACAGAAAAGTAGTGTTTGTCCCTGCCATTTCTAAGTGTGTGAGGCCATCCAGTGGATTTTATTTTCCTGTTCCTGAAGTCATCCCACACGCACTGACCAGCCTTCGCAGCTGCATTTTTTTCCAGTGCGCTGGTTCAAGCGCTTGAGGTCTAGAAAAGGAAAAGCCTGTTGAATAAATACCATGCAAGGCCCTTTGCTTAACACAACAAAAACTTGATACAAAGCAGGGCATGTCAAAAATATTAAGACCCCTTCTTAAAAATAGGTGTCTTTCTATTTTTCCATTGGTTGGAACATTCCCAGTATTGTATACGTGCTATAAATTATTTTTCCAGGTGCTCTGCAGTGACCATGAGGTGTTAAAAGATAGGATTTTGAGCTTGGAGGATGTTTTGGGTCTGGCTCAGCATCAGTTGTCTCAGTGGCTGCTGAACAGTGTTCTTAAAACCTCAGATATAAATAGGCAAGAAAGGGTTGGCTCATGATTTTTTTAGTGCATGCAACCTGTCTGGGGTGCCTTGGCAGCATCACGTTTTCTCATATCAGCACACGAGAAAGAACGTTTTTATTGGCACCTTTTAGTGTGACCTGCAATGGCTTTCAGGGATTGAGAAGATAATCTGTGACCAGCGTTTGATCAGCACTCTCTGTTTTCATGTCTTCCTACTTGTTGCACTTAACAAACCTCACTGAAATACATCAGGAAACTGCCAAAACGCTTCAAAGAAATAAAGTGAGACAAAGTATACAAGTCTAGATTTCAAAATGGGAGTTGTGGGATACCTGGAGAAAATATTTCAGCACTTGGTCTGCATTTCCACCTGAAAGTCAGCACTGCTGCTCCAGATCCTTTTTGAAACTAGAGACAGAGTAGATGGGGGGTTTTGGATGGCTCAGAGACAGTTTTCAGGTTGAAGGTTCACATTCTTTGTGAAGCAGCTGTGCTCCAGAGCACCTCTTCAGTAGGTCAGTGACTCTGTGAAATGTGATTTCCAATGAGCTTAACACTGACTATTCAGAAGACTTCAATTCCCACAGGGACTTTGGTTTTGATCATCTTAGTGTAGCAGTTTGTTGGACTGGGTAGGTTGTTTATTGTTTCCCTTTTATTTAGTAGTTCCTCCAAGGTGTTGCAGATGAACTCAGGTAAAGCTGGCAGTGCAGTAACCATTTTTATAAACCATTTCTTTTTGAAATGTACCCTAATCCAGGTTCATTCTGTTGGTATTAGTTTTTCATAATTAAGAATGGTGACGAAAAAAATATGCATGGTAATCACATGCAAATCAGCTGATTCTTTCCTTTTTCTGTTGATTTTCCACGAAAGATGCAAATTTGAAGTGTCACCCTATTCTTTCTAGGACTGAGGGCTGTGCAGACAGCACACCAAACTATGTGAGCATCATCAAAGGATTGTTTTTGAAATTTCAGAAAAATTTCCGAAAGTTTTTGGTCATCACCTTAACCTTTCAGCTTCCAGAATGGGTCAGGTGTGCACTTGAGGCAACGCTGAACAGCTGAAGCAACTGTTTGTTGCTGTAATTCCCACTGAAGTGCTTTGATTGATATCCCAGGCTGTGCTGGGAGTGGGGGGGGGAACACTAAAATTATTTCTTGGCTGAGGGTCACCAGCAAACCACTGGGGTTGTACCTTTTTGAAGTTGCATGGGGTGGGTGTACCCAGGGATATCTGGCTGTGCCCTTTGTGATTATTAGTAAAATAAAGGCAAATCAATGACTGCACCAAATGTTAAAGGAATATTCACAAAGGTTTCAGTGACTCTGAGTTAATTAGCAGTCGATGAGCAGGGAGTTACCCCGGTGCAGATAAGCCTTGTCACAGCAGTGTTAAGACCACATTTCCTGTTATTCAGTAACCTCCGTTCTGACAATGCAAGAGATGGTAAAGCTGAACTCCAAGGTAGCTTATCCTCTAACGATTAAAAATATAAATAGAACCGGAAAAGCAAAAAGGGAGAAGCTATTTCTTATGCTTCCTGTCTTTAAAAAAAGAAAAAGTAATCGAAGAGAAAGCTCCCATCTTCATAATTGGGCTGACATTTACAAACATTAGTTCCTACTTTGGCTGCAACCTGTATTAAACCTCATTATTCAGTGGTGTTTAGGGGGCAAGAACATGTTTCCTGCTTGGAATCTGGAGCAAGCAGCACAATACAATTCCAGAATGCAGGCACAGATTCAGAGAATCACACATCAGAAAACACCCATTTTACAGGTGGAGAAAACTTGGCTACTGAGAAATTTATTCCAAGTTGATGGAATAAATTGAAAGCCAGGGCAGAAACAGAGGTTAGAAAATGAAAGTTGCCGATTCTGTGTCCTTTATTGTTTTTAGACCTTGCTGATTCCCATCTCCGTAGCTGCAATTTTGCCTTATCTAAAGAAAGAAACAAAACTTGGAGGTATCTTAAGAGCTCCCAGGTGGGTTTTTGGCAGCAGCTCCTGAGCTGTTACTGTCACAGTTAACGCGCTACTGAAAGAAAAGCAAAATATTGCTGTTGTGTGCCCAACTGCATCTTTCCTTAGGAAAAAACCAATAAACTAGTTTATTTAATTTGCTTAAATGATCACAGGGTACAAGTCACATGAGAACAGTGGCAAACAGACTTGTGTTCAGTTGTATAGAGGTTTCATAAAACGGCAACAAACGGCGGCTAAGAGATTGTGTTTGGGTTGATGCACAGTGCCACTATTTTTATTAGTGATTTGTGGATTTATGATTTCTTGGTGCAATTTCTTAGCATGGATTAGTTACTTGCTCTCAGTGGAAAAAGCATTGCTCTCAATGGAAAAGGATGTCTGATAATGATGTTCCAGATAGGGTGGAGGCAGGGAAGGTGGAAGTTGCAGAAGTGAAATAGTTGTGAGATGCTGTGCCAATGTTTAGGGATTGGCTGATAACACACACGATTCCACTCAGTGTCCCCAGTGTGCTGTGGTGGGCAAAACTCTGGTTTATTTTTTAACACACCTTGGCTGTTCATATGGCAAAATAAATATATCCAGTACTGAGTGACAGATGCTGTTATAAAGAAAGCAGATGTGAACCACTTTTTTTTTTTTTACTAAACCCTATAATTTTTCTGAATTGACCCCTGTTACTGATGTGTTTAGCAGAGGACAGACCCCAACAGTAGGTTTAGTCTGAAGTGAAAGCTCTTTCTCTCATATCCATGTGTGCCAGATGAGAGAAACTTCTCTGTCTTTCTAACAACTATTCTTCAATGCTTCTGGCCTGGGAGGTGCTGAAACCATGGAGATTTCAGGCTTTTCATTCTCTGGCTTCAAGGAGATCCGTCCTATAAAGTACTATGAAGATGGTGATCCTGTCTTGCCTTCCTTCTGAAACATTGTGATCTGCTGTTCAGCAAAGACCCCCAACAATGAAATGTCAAGAAATGAATTGAAGTGAAATGAAATTTAATTGGAATGAAATGAAATTCAATGAAATGAAATTAAATTCAAGTGCCTACGCCTGGAACACATCTGGAATGTACCTGGAGCACATCTGGAACACTGGAACACATGGACCTGGAACACACAGGAAACACACCCAGAACACACCTGTAGCAAACACACACACACACACGTTCAAACACACCTGGAACACACCTGGAAAATACTCTGAACACGTTTCCAGGCGTGTTCAAACACACGTGGACCTGAAACATGG
This sequence comes from Lophotriccus pileatus, assembly GCA_035583135.1. Lineage (NCBI taxonomy): Eukaryota > Metazoa > Chordata > Aves > Passeriformes > Tyrannidae > Lophotriccus > Lophotriccus pileatus. The sequence continues at coordinate 10,858,624 of JAWWES010000035.1, read as the reverse complement.
CTGGAACATACCTGGAAAACACCTGGAATGTAAATGAAATTTCAAGGAAATTAAGCTAAATAAATAATGAATAATGAAGTGACATTAAATTAAATTAAATTTATGTTCTTGATTAAAACACTGTGGAACATCAGGCCTTTGACAGTAAAAAGGACTCCCCAAAACAAAGCCAAAACAACAAAAACCCCAAGCCCCAAAACCTGAGGGAAGTTGTACACAGAACTAAGAATTACTAGCTAGAAGAAAGTTAACGGAATTTTGTGTATGGATGAATTCTAGAATAAAAACCCTCTTGCATATCTTTATTGTATTATATCCTCTGCATGTTTGGTTTTGGGAGGGTTTTTTGAGTGTGTTTTTTAAAAATGGAATTCAGATTCTTCTGCTGATTTATGAGGTAAAAGGAGCTATGTGAAATTGTAAAATATGACAGTCTTTCTTCTAGGAAAGGGTTGGAAAAGCCCAAGTTGGTGATGTGTATCCATAAGAACTGGAATTAATAATTCCCTGTGCCTCAGAGGCTGTTGTAAATCCACATTTCTTCTTTTTATCTTAGAACAGCCATGCTTGGTGCTCTGCAACTGCTGCCTTCACATCTCTGGGTTGCTTGCCCATGATTCACTATTAGTGATTTTATATTGGCATATTTGAGCTCTGTTTGCAATGCAAGTTGTTTTATAAACAGCATTTTATTATTATTACTATGCAGTAATGTTTCTATCAATCACAAAATAAATTCCTCAGTGTGGGTAAATCGTCTGTGTAACTCAGCTACGAGGGCTCAAAAATTGCCTGCTTTTGCTAATACTACTCTACTTCTATTAAAGGGTGGAAAAAAAGCTTTTTCTAATTGCAAATTTTATAAGAGAGCTGGTCTCTGCATAGCACTGCAAGTGCTAGAATGATTATTTAATTGCACATAGGCTGACCTGAAAAATTTCAGATGTCTCTATTAATTAAGTATGAAATCTATTTCACTGTGAACTGGTGAAACCATAACTTAATTAGAAAGATTGCAATACTCTGGAGCTGAATGGGAATGGCACTTCCTTTGGTCTTGGAGCATCTGGTCAACCACAATGACCAGTACCAGATGTTTCATAAAACAATACAAGAAACGTGCTTTTTTAGAAATATTTCTTCCTTGTGAATAATCAGACCTTATAGCCTGGTTAAATATCCCTCTGTTAGGTTCAAAACTAAAATTAAGCATTGTTGAGCTTTGTTTCTTGCAACAGAATTGTCTCTTACATGCCTCACCCTCACAGTAGCAGTTGAAGTTGAGGTTGTAGAAGTTGAGGTTAATTTTGTTTCTCCTTACAAATACTTGCAGCAACACCCTCGCTGCCTGCAGACAGGACCAGTTAGTATAAATCTGTGTTTAACCAGAAACTGGGACTGATTTTCTGCTCCTAACAATGAATTTAAATCCTTTAACTAATTTTACAGATCTTTTGGGAACTGCAGGAATATTCTGCTAGTGGCCACCAGATGGAGTTTCTAAAACAGCTTTGATAACCCAATACTAGCATTCATTTCAAAATGATCTTTAAAAGATTTTGGAGATAAGAAAGAGTTGCAGAAGCTTAAATTTGCAGATTTTTTTGGCTAAAGTTAGGCTTTTCAATTAACTTTGTAATTAGTAATTGCACTGGGTTTGAATGGTGAGGTTTTGGTAGAGGAGGTGGGGAGAGGCTACAGAGGAGGCTTCTGTGAGAAGCTGCCAGAAGCTTCTCCCATGTCTGATAGATCCAGTGCCAGCTGGCAGCAAGATGGACCCACAGATCAGAGATCACTCAGAATACTTTGAGTTGGAAGGGACACCCAAGGATCCTTGACCCACCGCTGGACAAGGCTGAGCCCATCAGTGCTGGTGGCAGCACCTCCAGGATAATGTATTAAAGAAGAAGGGAAAAAGTGTGCAAGTACAATTAGATAAAATAGATTCACCTTCTGGTTGTAAATCTTGCTTTGAAGAACTTTTGATAGAAAGGGTTTTTAAAAATATATTTTTATACTTAATTCATAAATTCATAACAGTTAATTTCATACTCCATTTATATACTTAATTCTGATAAGAATCTGATATTTTAAAATATTTTGCTATCATGATTTGTAATAATACAGAAGTTCTGCCTGCTCTAGACTATGAATAACTTTGACTGGTCTTGTATGTGGAATTAAAAGTGCCAGTTCTTTAGAAGGAAGGAGCATAAGGAAATCATATGGACTTCCAAGTTAAGAGAAGGACTTGGTGGGAAGAAAGGAGGATGAAAAAGAGAGAATACATCTCTGCTCTCCTGATGGAAAAAGAAGATATTCAGCATATGTCAAAGTGTTTTGATATAGAATGGAAAGCTAAAGGAAATACAACAGAGCAAACACTTTACACTTCAGCCTTGTTGCCATGGCAGTCTGCACAGCTGGGCTTGTACCGTTAGACTGCTTTCACTTGGAAAAAGTATTGCATGAGATATTTTAGAAATACACAAGGTTTTGCTTATTAAGAAACTTCATAATTTAATCCACGAGCATATGTTTCAGATTCATCGGTGCATTGAACTCTTTACAGCTGCAGAATCAATTCTGCAAGTCCTCAGCCTACAGCGGAACTGAGAGCAGCACTTGGGCAAGTTCTGCTTTTCTTTGGTCTTACCTGTCCTGTGCTGCTGCAGTGAAGCTCATGAGAAGGTCTCCAGCCTGGACACTGTGCTGCTTTCATTTTTATTAAGCAGTGATAAGCGGGGTATTATCTGTGTACAAATCAACAGCACAAAAACAATTTAATTGAATCTCAGTTTAAAAAAAAAGGGAAAAAAATGTGTTACCTCCCTTTGAGGTTTCTGGGAGCGGTGTTGTATTTTCTTCACAACCTTGGGGCCCATTTTCCTGTTACAATAGTTGAATGAGTATTTTCTGATTATGCTCAGTATTTCTGAGTATGCTCCAAAATGTAGTTGAGTTCTGTGAAATCTCATTGTATTGACAGAAAAGGGCAGGTTCAGATGCCATATCAGCCTGGTTTAGACTGGTGTAAACATCTTGGCTTTGCTGAACCTGATCAGACCTGAACTCTTTTTCCTTGCATTTATGTAGAAGTTCTCCTTTCACAAAGCTGTGAGCTTGTGAACTTGCTGCGTATGACTAACTCTGTTCTCACTGAAGATCCTTCAAGCCTGTGTTGTATATAAGGAGTTTTACTAATCCAGCTGAGAAACAGCCTTTTTGTGTATGTTGGTTGTAATTAAAGCTCTGTGGAATGAAGGATCAGGAAATCACTGCTCTGTGTTTGTTCAGAGATGTTGTCTCTCCTATTTGAGTAACAGAAAACACCCTCTAAACTATTGTATGGAAATAAGGGAATCGTGTCAGACACTAGACTTTGACTAACTGCTGTAGTATTGCAACTTCCACTTTGACAGTTGCAATTTTCATTTATTTGTCACTGAGACTTAAAACTCAGAAGTGCCTTGGACTTCTTTTTTTTTTTTTTTTAAAGGAATTTACCACTAACTATTTTAAATAGAGTTTGCTATTACTTTCTGTCTTCCTACACTTTACAGGAAATTGAAAGGGAACAAATGACTAATTTTGAAAGTATAATCAGGAAAACACTTTCCTATATGTGGGGTAAACTAACTGAACCATGGTCGGTGATCTTTTGGTTTTATGCAGTGGTTGCTGCAATAAATGTGCTATGAGATACATTATATTCTGAAAGCTACATTTTCCTTGGGATGACAGAGGTGTGGGTTACTGTGTTACATTGTTCCGGGAACCAAAAGGTTTTCTGCAGGGAGCTGATTGTGGCAGCACAAAGGAGAGGAAGTTAAGTTGTCAGGATGTGGGCAAGGTATGCATTAATCTCCATCCTTGTGTTTTTGTGGTGCACTGTTACTGTCTTACAAGTTGCAGGATTCTTTACACTGAAAAAATTTGGGAGAGTTATGTGCCTTTTTGCTTTCATTCTCAGCCAGCTTCATGCTGATGAATAATGAGATTTTAATGATGTCAAAATTATGGCCTGGAAATTTGATATCTGAGTCATGAAATTTGTTACATTTGATTTAGTAAAGCAGCACAGGTTTAACCTTGTCTACAATAGGTTTTTATCAAGAAAGCCAAAAAAAGTTCACACATCTCACTGACCAGATACACTTAAAACACTTTTTATTGAGAATGTATCATGAGCCAATAGTTCCTTTATGAAGCTTTCCAGTAAGTCCATTTCTGTAGTATTTTGACATGATAATGGAGGCCACAACTCTTCATTGTAATAGAACCAGAAATCTTGTAGTGGCTGATCGCTTTATTTCATTAACTGAATTAACATCTTCAGAGACCAACACAATTTGATTCTGAAAGGTAAACTTTTGAAACTAGGACCTCTACTAAGTTAGTCAGCAAGGACCTGTCTTGAGTTAGCTGTGTTAGTAACTCAAACAGAAGCAGAGCACGACATTTTTGTTAGTTCACTGGTTTGACTTAATTAGCAGTTCAGCAAGAGGGCTATAAGCCATAGATCAACTCAAATATTAAGTTTAATTCTGTGAGAAAATAACACTGTTAATAATGGCACTTAACTAGTGCTTACTTTGTAGTACACAGTATATACATATAGAAGCATACAGTACACCTTCCTGTTCAGAGGTTTACATTTCAATGAAACACTTTGAGAAATAATTTAATAAACTCTTTGCAAATTCTTTTTACATCAGTAGGCTGATTTCTATCTTGCATATATACAGTATTTTATTCATATTTATTTAAATGTGAAATAGATAAGCCCCTATTTACAGCCATCAGAAACCCTCAGGTATTTGAAATGGAAAGGCCCCATTCTTGAGAACTTTGTGATTTGTCCAGTAAAGTTCTCCCTAGTTCAAGATACCATGTATTTCCTTAAGTATTTAACTGCACTTGCTCCTCTACTGTTCTTTAGATAAATATTGCAAAGTTCTCTCTTTTGGGGATACTGCTTTTTGAGAGATACCATGTGAGGGTGCTGCAATTAAGTCCAGAATTTTCTTAAGAGAACAGCAGCTGGGCAGATCCATGGCACAGTTGCTTTGAGGCAACCAATATATCAAAGAGGTTGAGTGGATACCAGTCTTGTTCATTAAATTATCAAAGTTGTTTGTATCTATGATTGCCACCACATTTAGTATTTATCAAGGATAAATGCAAACATATGTAGCTCTGTTGCAATTAAAAAAAAATTAGGAAAAAATCAGATTTGATATTTCAAGTGTAAATTACATAAACCCCTGTCTTTCTCCATCTCTTAAGCAGCAGCTTCCATTCAAATCACTGAATAATATTTGGGTCACCATAAAGGAGTCACACAAATGAAGTAAACATAAGTGTAAAATGGTACCAGGTATACAAGACCAAGCATGGATGGGAACAGGAGAGAAATGGGAGTTAAATAAATGGGGCAGAGAAGTGAAAAAGATAAAGAGAAATGATAAAACAGCCATGATCTGAAACTGGGAATTTAACACGGAGAGAAAGGAACAGAAATAAAGGCAAAGTCTTGTTGGAGACAGAAAGTACGATGTCTTAAGAGAAGGAGGAAATGGTATTAAGGAAGCAACATGGAAGTTAAAATTGCACTTCATGCTGCCTGTTCAGCCGTGCTGTTCTGGCAGTGTCCCAGTTCTGAAAGCCTCTATTCACACCAGATAAGGCAGTTCCTCCCTGCTGGAACTCCTCTTGCATAATGGGACAGAATTTCTTTAACAGATTTTACGTGAGTGATTTAATGTGGTACATTAGGAAACCTAATTTTCCTCAGATGGGAAGGAGGAGTCTCTTCGCTTGACAGCTGTAAGGAAAGATTTTTTTCTTAAGCACTTCTATGTGGAAGTGAGTTTGAATGATCAAGATGTGCAGAAATTCATAGAAAACCTCTCCAGAGGGAAAAAAATCAACCCAAGCAGCCAGTATTGTATCAGCATAGAGGCACTATAAATGAGTGTGTGAGTTGGACACAGTGATAAAGAACAGCTTCATTCCCTAACAAGGATTTCATCAGTGGGCTAAAACTATGAAGTAAACTGATGTAGTTGTGCTGGATAGTTTCTGTGTGGAGAAAACACCACAGAAGTAAGCTTACTTACTGTATAGTCTTTAAGGGTTAAAAAGATTTCAATAAACTATGAGAAGTTGTTAAAAAAAAAGACTAATGGAGAGTCTTCCACCAAAATCCTGATAACTTAAAGATGCTTGTATATGAAGAAGATAAGCAAAGATGACTATGAGAAGAAATTGAGTAATGTTGAAGGGAAAAGGTATGAAATGTCTGTTCCTCTCCTGCTTACCCCTTAGCATTTAAGCATGTGCCTCTGCTGACAGATAGGACCAGCTATCAGGTGAGACTGTGCTCTAAGCAATGGAAAAGATTAAGTTCTGGTTTAGCTCCATGTTTTTATGATACCTGAAGCTTGAAAAGCCACATTTTTCGAATAAAGTCACGTGGGATTTGAACTGTGTCGTGATGGATTAAGCAATAAAACAATGCTGTGGTGTTGCAGGGAGAGTAACAAAGATGTCTCATGGCCCCCAAACCAGGGGGAGAATACCAGTTTCACTTGTACTCCCTCTGTCATTAATAATGCAACTGCAGCACGGGAACAGGTAGTTCTGGGGTCAGTGCTTTGTAGTTTGTTGTTGTGGGTAATTATTTATGTGCTTCCTGCAGCATGTTTGTGGTTCTTACGTATTTCATCAAACCAGTAAAATGCGGTGATCTGGGCAGGATTTCTTCATCCCTACTGTGAAATATAGAAACTAGACTTTACTGTGTATTCAAGAATCCCATTGGGAGACACTCCATTTCTGAGAGGTCAGCAAAGGCTGATGCTGACTGGGATTCCTAGATATTACTCCCATTTTAAAACCTTGTATATACTGAGGAATTCTATATGGTTTTCAAACCTTCAGTGGTGCCCTAGATTAGAGAGAGTTTAATTTATTTGTTGCAAACATATCCCTTGAAAATACAAAATGTTAATCATAAACATATTTATTTTTTAAGATAATTACTCTCATTACATGAACATATGTGGACCATAACACTTAGCCAGACAATCTTTACTAGTTAAATTCTGATTTAACTTTGTAAACCACTGTCCCCTTCATTTTCATATGCGGAACAAACATCTTTAGGTTCCCTTAGAATTAGTCAATAAATATTTCTGGATTCTTGAAATGTTTTAGGATGCAAACAAAGCACTGAAAAATTAAAACACATTTTTGTTAATTGTTATAGCTAGGAAAAAAAAAAATCACTTTACCATAAACTTTAAAACAAGTTAGTTGGTGTGAGAAAATAATTTCTGAAAATGGTAAATTAGGCTTCTTTTAGAGAGGATTCAGTGATGGAGAAAGGAATTAAATAATTTAATTTATAATTAACATTTACTATTTGGGCATGTATAATTGGATCATGTGATCTTCAGTAAAGATCATCTATATAATCTTCATTGAAAAACGCTATTTACTTCATCAAGGATAGCACTATCACTTCTTTGTACAGAAAATAAGGTAATACCTCTTTCTATACAACATACAAGGTGCTGTGTCTTCAGTCAAGACTTCAATAAACTGCTTAGTGATTTCTTCAGACAGGAAGATTAGAGACACGAAGACAGAGTTTGTAACCAGTTCAGTGCACTGAAGGTATCGGATGTCACAGGTATTGCAGCACATTGGCCAGAGCCTCATGCGACTTCAGCAAACAACTATTTGAAAATTAAGACTGTTGCATTCAGCTGCAATGGAAGCTCCTTCCAGCCTCTTGGTTGGAACTCTTTAATGTCTCTGAGTGCCAACACAGCAGTGTCACAGTCCCGAGAACACCAAGTACTGCAGTAACAGAGCACCAGGGGGGTTTGTCACACCTATGTCATGACTTGCTGTACTACTGTGCGCTCGTGAGAACACCCTTGATTCCCACAGTGTATCTTTTTAAGCAAACGTCGCAATTTGTTGGGAAAGTTTTTGTTAATGTATCTGTAGAGCAGAGGCATTACAAAGCTGCTCGAGAAAGCCAAGAATTTGGACAAAATCGTGGTAAAATCCAATATTCGGATGTAATTTATATCCGCAATTCTTCCTTGCAGGTTAGTAAATGTGCTTACCAAGAGAATAACATAATAGGGTGTCCACAGCGTGAACTGTGTGCAGACTGTGGCAATCAAAAGCCGGTGCACTGACGGATCCAGCCTCCCCGTGTCTTGATCCAGCGGCGTGGCCTCTTTGCGTATTCGCAAGATCAACGTGAGCGCGTAGAGCACAGCGACGGCCGGCACGACGTACCCGATGAACACCATGATGGCGTCCGCTGCCTCTTGGTTCTGCATCTTGGAGCACTCAATTATTTTAGTGGACACGTGGTTGCAGACGTAGAACAGGAGAGATGAAAAGCTTGTGAGCATGGCCCCGCCCCAGATGAACCCGCAGACGTGTTTGGTGTTGTACACACTCGACATGTAAGTTCTAGGTAGAGCGCGCTCGATGTAGTAGTCCAGACTGAGCAGCGTGGTAGAGTACATTGTAACTAAGGACGAGACGTTGAATAAAATAAGAAAGGTGATATAAACTTCATTGTTGGAATTCCAGATGGCCCACTTTGTATTGGCGAGGCCCAGAAGGTACATTGGTGCCAGGGCGTTGATGATGAGGCCAGCGATGGCAATGTTGACAAAGTAAACATCTGGCATAGTCATGGTAGCTTTGTTGTAGAGGTTAACTAGGACCAGCAAGCCGTTGTAACAAAGGCCAATTGGGAAACATATAATGAGGTAGAGTAGGGAAAAGATGGACAGTACAAGGTCGAAGTCATGGCAGAGATGCTGGTCCTCACTGTTCTCGGTACTGTTGATTAAGGCTTCACAGCTCCACATAGTGATTTTAGCTTTTGTGTCTTCTTTGCTGGTTACCAGCTTTTCTGCAGAGAGAAAAATAGTGAAAGTATTGTTGAAACATTATATTGTAAGGGAAATGCAGTGTAGTGTGAAGAAAACATTTCAAACTTGAAGATTATACGCATCACGTAGCTGACCTTGTTAGTCTAGAAGAAAATCATCTGTGATTCAAAATTTTGTGAGACTCGTAAATGTCCTGAAGTTCTAACTGAAATGAAATTAGTTGCAAGTGAGTTGATACAGGGCACTCAACAGAAGCAAACTGTAAACTGTCTATCTTTAAGTACTGATGTAGTATATATGCATATTAGGACAATGGTATTTTTAAATTATCAAACAGTACCTTGTATATAGTTAATAATATATAAGGGTAACTGCTGAAGAATGGAAGGATAGTTTCTTGGGAGGCCCTTCCAAGGCAGTATGGTGGATGTGTACTGGATCACTGATAAAAATGACAAAGACTAGAGGAAACTGGGAAATGAGATGAAAGATTTAGGTTTTTTTAATAGGTCAGTTTGTATTCAGACTTCCAACCTATAACCATTTAGTTCCGAAAAAAAAACAATGGACCTCTGTAATTCAGGGAACCTAATATCAGGGCAGCCTGACTTTCCAAAAAGGCAAGAGTTAGCTATCATTTCCTTTTAAAAATAGCTTGAATTCTTTAAAGTATGCTACTATCAGTTGTTATCCAGCTATCTTTGCTTTATGGTCAGTAAAGAGATAACGTTTTAACTGAAAGAACAACTTCAAAGCAATCGTGAAAAGTCTCTTTCCAAAATGCATAAATAAGAAATAACCTCTAAAATACAACTCAAAACCTGCACTTAAAATCACGGTTATGATTCCTGCCAGCTCATTTCTGGGCCAGTGTGGAGTTATGCAGCAGGTGATTTCCCATGTACTCTGACACTGTCACACACTCCTGTCGTTTTTTGTGTGCTTCCCTGTCAGCACATGTGGAAAAGTGTAAGCACACATACCTGCATTCTTTCCAGAGAGAGAGAGAACAAGATATAATCGAATCCCCAATAAACATTGTGCAATGAAAGTGAATGTCACTAGACAACATGCTGTACTCCATGAACCATATGGCTGAATTACACAGTGTGGGGTTTGTAAGCATATGAATGCATCTCTCTAGTCCTAATTCTTTGACACTTCAGCCACAGTACAGAATTCATCCCAAAATCACGTCAACTTTCATGATTCATTTCCCATTGCAGTTGTTTTGTGTACATTTTTTCTTCTAAATACCATAAGCTGTGCCAGAAATCAGGCTAAAAATACAGTCATTTTAGCTGGGCAAGCAAATTTTTATTCCATTGTCCTGTGCTGGCTTTCCTCAGAGAAGTGACTTCTGTGGCAGCAGCACCAGCTGCAGTTCTGTTGTTTTCAAACCCTGTTTTCACCTTTGTGGGAAAACTTACTTTTTTTCATTCATTTCATTCATTTTCTCAATTCAGTTCTTCAGCTACACTACTGCATATGAATGGACTGTATCATATCTTTATGTTGTCCTTCCATCCTCATACTATTTTTGAGCACTGAAACCAACCCGGTTTGTTTTCAGGAAGCATCTGTTGTTTTAAGTTTTTAAGAAAGAAAAAGCAAAGCTGTTTTTTGCGCAGTTGAAGGGAACCAAAACTACATTGAACTGTTGTGACTTGATTCAAGCAAAGCAACAGACTGGAACTAGATATTGCAAATATATGCATTATGGTGAGTGCAAGGGTGACTAAGCACAGGCATGGATACAATCACGTTATTCCATTATGTAGGTTTATCCTTAAGCATGTAGCTTTGATTACTCCAGACTGAATTACATCAGCCACAGAATAACTTGCCTGTATATTGTCTCAGAAGATCAACAGTCTTGGCTACCACACTTTGTATTTTACAGAGCAGGGGGATGTCTGGTTTCACAAGTGTTTTTAATTACCCCTTTTTTCTTTACGTAGTTAAACGCAATTCTGTTTTAATGATAGAAATGGCAGGTGATTCTTTGTGTTAAGTAGCAATCTGACAAAAATGGTAATATTTACATCTGAAATGAGCAAAAATAAAATCCAAAATAAAAATACGCTCTTAAGAAATTTTGTTGATGACTTCTAGGTTACCAGGTGAGGTATTTTTGCCACTAATGCCGAAATCACCCATCTTTAATGGTCACTTACCAGCGAAGGCACTGAACCTGTTTGCTGTGCTGTGCAGGCCCAGCTCACCATTTCTCACCCAGCCGTCTCCTTTGCCATTTTTAAAGGCAGTTTTGCCGTCACAGTTTTGCCGTGTCCGGGTAAGCCCTTGCGATCCCTGAACGCAGCTTGACTGGCTCAGTCTAAGCTGACCCCCTTCCCGCTCCGGTCACAAGCAGCTCTGCAGTCCCAGGCTGACTCTGTTGCATAAGTGAACGCTGCAGCCCCTTGTTTACAGTGGCCTGACTCGGCCGGCCGCGGCACTTCCCAGGTTTTCCCTGCTTTTAGAGCCGGGGTCGGGTTGAAAACGAAAGCCGGCGCTGGGAAGGGAGAGGGGAGCGCTCCGCGCCCGCCGTTCCCACGGCGCGGCCGCCGCGCTCCGGAGCCGCTTACCTTGCCTTGCCTTCACATCGGCCTTCCTCCGAGCCGCATTCCCGAGGAAGGCAGCCGGCCGCGAGGCCCCGGCGTGGTTCTCCTTGGGAACATGGTGCTGGCCGTGCCAGCGCCCGGCTGGGCGCTGCTGCCTGCGCTGCACTTGTTTTTGCTCTGTAAGTTACTCACAAGTTTCTGCTTGGCTTGGCAGCCGCCTGGCCCCTCCCTTTTCCCTGTTTACAGCCAGTTTCAAGAAGTGAGAGGCTCAGCTCGGAGCTGTATTGGATCCAGCTCGCTTTGTAGTCTCTGGGTTTCAGATTTGCTACTTAAAATACACGGGGCTGCCGAAGCTCGCAGGTTTGCCGTGGTATTGTCATCGGTGCTGGGGGTCTCGGGGGACGCTGGAGAGGCTGTGCCATTCCCTGCAACTGCAATCAACAGCCCCTGCTTCAAGAGCATGGGGTTTATTTTTAACCTGGGACGAGAATGTGTAGCTTTGAGGTCTCAGTTTTATAGGCAATATATCCCGAACAATCAGTATTTAAAAATTCCCATACTACAAAGTGCACAGGTGCTTGTGGTGCTGGCAAACATGAGCCAGCTTGTAATGCAAGGTAGGAAGAAAAGTTTCTGAGTGTTTAATTTGAATTTGGAGATTGTTTTGGTGTTTTGAAAAGGCATTATTACTACATGACCCACATTTTGGGATGGTGTTATGGGGTTCAGTTCTGCTTCCTTTTTTAAAAAGTTGATTGCTCTCAAGAATATTTGCATGTCACAGTTAATAGACATGAGTGTATGTATTTTCTACAACTTTAAAATGGATCATTTCTTGAAAGAGTTTTTGAACTGTGGGTTGATAATTTATCCCATTCTAAGTTTGGTGCTGTGGTTGTTCTGTTGTTTATATGGAAGCTCCTTGGACTAGCGAAATAAAGTTAGTACCTTTGAAGTGTGTTTTTAACTGATATCACCAATCAAAACAGTGTTGCCTTTTTGAAAATAATTTGTCATATATTTAGAAACTCTGAGATTTTATTCCATAGCAAATAAACACCAGTGTAAAACTCCTTCATGGAAAATTAAGCAGGTGTTTATGGAATAAATACCAGAAAAACGCTAATAATGGTTACTGAGTTTGAGTTCCTCTATCTGACTGTAGTTTGGGTTCGATTTTTTTAGGTAGGGTCTGTCTGTGCTGTTTGGTTCGTATTTAAAGGTTCATTATGAGTATGTAAAACCACTGCAACTCCCCAGTGGCAGAAAATTCCTAGAGTCCTGTTGGATACATTGTCCACAGACAGAATTGTGTATGTGCTGTGGATAACTCCATGTTACAAACTGTGGCATCAAGTGTTTGTTGCCCCAAAACTTTAGAAAGACTTTAATCATCAGAAGTTGACTGGAGAAAGAGCAAAGTAGGAAAGGTATTCGTGTAGAAGTACTTCTAGAGTGCTGATCCTTGGCTGAAAGCCAATCTCTTTACACTCCATTAAAGCTGAAGGTGGTTTTATTTAGATACAAATTCGCATGAGGTACTTAAGAAAAAATTTCTTACAACACAGCAAGAAAAGTTGAGAGCACTTTGTGGCAAAGGTTATTTTAGAAAAGATGCATGAAATGAACTTTAATTAATGAGAAAGAAACAAAGTGCTGCTCAGTTGTATTAGAGAGTCCATAGCTGCAGTCAGGTTTTTTCAGACCTTTTCATTCATAATGCAGGACTAAGTTGCAGAGCAGGTTGGGTCACAGTTTGAAGCATGACCATTCTACTCTCAGATTATTTTATTTGACTTAAAAACCCCAAAGTCTTTATCCAGCTGCAGCACTGTCTCTTTGCTCTGCAGGGTTTTTTTTTATTTATACGATAAATTGCTTGTCTAATTGCTCTGTTATCATCTATATGTGAGGTAGCTCTTACCTAATTTATCTGACCTCTGAATATGTGTCTCCACAAGCTGTAATATCATTATAAACTGTACATAGCTAATAAAGGTGGGGCCAACAAGATAAATCTCTAAACAGGCCTAAGACTCGTACCTTCATCATGTTTTCCTGAGTTCCCACAGGATCTCTTAATTCCTACAAACTGAACCCCCAAGGGAAGGCTGGGCCCTATGTAGAGCTTTGCTGGACAGCACAGATTTGCTTCAGATATAGACTGAGAAAACTAAAAACCTGGGCAGAAGGGCTGCATATATACATAAACCATGACCCTCATGAGGGTTTGAAAGTTTCTGAAAGTGTCATGCTAAATATTACTTATGGATTACCTCTTAAAACTTTAAATAATGGATGATCAATATTTCTGGAAAATAACAAACCTGCAATTAGTTGTACCTCAAGGGGAACACTCTCTGAACTCTCAAGTGTGAGAGGAGGAAGCGTCACACTGCTGTTATGTCTCAGCCTGGGTAACATGACATTTCTTTAGGCTTATTAGCTTATATACATACCATAGGGATTAACAGAAAACATGTTGGCTGGATACACAGAAAAGTAAAACTAGATTGCCCAGGTCAGATGTGAGGGGCAAGAAAATGTAGCAGTGCAGGCAAGTAGGTTTCAGAATATATTTTCCTCTTGCAATTGCTGAGTGGGTGCTGTTTATAATATAATGATACAGCTCAGATAAAATGCTTTTAACATGAGTAGAGAAGAAAATCCTGCTTGATACTGGGGGCTGGGCTGAGAAACAGGCCCCTTCCAACCCTATCATTTCATGTCTTTGTGGCGCAACCATTGACCAGTCTGGCGGGTGGTAAGTTTATAATTGATATTGGCTCCGTTTGTAACATGGTTAGTTCAGGGCAATGTAAGGTGAAAGAAGGCACAACAAAATAAGAAGAATTACTGATACAAAGTAGCATTGAATACAAGTCTGTCTTGGATGCTTAAAAAGGAACAAATTAAAATGCAAGAGTAGGTCAGTTGGAAGAGAGGGAGCAAGGAGTTGGCCACCCTGGCAGGTGAACTCATGGAAGAGCATGGTCCCACTGATTTCACCCTTCATTAGGCTCAGGCCTTAGAAAACCCTCTTCTTTTGCAGTATAACTTGCTTTCATAGCGGCATAACAATAATTAAAAACAAAACCCAACAAAACCTTTGACTCATACAACCCAACTCTTGCCTACTCCTGCTTCCTTCTGCACAATTTGAGTGCCCGTTTCCACCTTTATAGCTTATTGCCTCCCCTTGGGCCAGTGTTGTTCTTTTTATCCAGGCATAAATTCTTCTGTACATTTCCCAGTTTCTTAAATAAAGCCTTGCATTTCACATCTGCCTGGCTCTTGCTTTCCTCTTTATCTGCCCCTGATGACTCCTTTACAGTTAAAGTTGCACCTCCCACCATTATTTGCTTATATGACACAAACACAGTATCATATCCGATTTGCGACAGGGTTTCCAAGTACTCTTTCTCTTCTCTTGTTATTTTCCTGTGGGACATCCCAGGCTTTTCTTAGCCTGTTGAGTCAACAGAAAAAAATACATCCTTGAGAACTGTAAGGGTGTATTTCTGTTGCACGTGGGATGAGTACACAGATACCCATGTTTCTGAAACTGTTCTTTGCCCTTTGCTTTGCTCATCCTTTGAGGTTGCTCACTCTGCTTTTCCAGAAATTCTGACTTTATTTTGTCTTCAGAGCACTTAAAAGCTTAGTGCCTTCCTGTGGGCCGCCCTCTCACTTGCTGGGTCACCTTTTTTATTGTTCCACATATGTTGGCAATCTCTGTCACTTTTCTATCCTTCCATTCTTTAAACACTATCTTTGTGGTAAATCATCTGCATAGCAGCTACCTGGTCCTTCAGATCCCACTTGTGCCGTGATAATCTGCTTATTGTCCCTGGCCTCTTGGGAACCTAAACAGATGCGCTTTTTTTTCCCTGTTTTGATGTTTTGGTGGCGTTGCTAAATATAAATAATAAAAGGTAAAATTATTACCATAATATAACTGTTAACATTGTCAGCTGCACATTTTTTTCTATTTAGACTGTGCAGCTCTTTGGAATCTGAGTTCCTGTAAGGCCGTGTCAGAAGTGAGTCTCTGCAAATTGCTGTCACAGGTCACTAAGCATCAACAAATGAGTTCAGATGTTCTTTTGGTTGCAGAGAAAGAGGAAAACTTGATTTTAGGTTATGGCAACTGTATTTTAAGATGGGCCTCTTCTGTAAGGTTAGAGCTGCAGAACTTTCTTCTGTTTTCAGAGTTCACAGGAGATTGCTCAGAACAACGTGTGTATCCATCAGAAATGGATAACTGTGTTTGCTTCAGTTTCTCTTCCACCCATCAATTTTTAAGCAGCTTAAAGCCTATGAGAACAGATAATATACTCCAATAAAGAAAGACAAAAAAGATCAACTACTGCCAAGTGGTGTTTTTAAGAGCCTGTTAGATATGTTGGAGAGCATCCCTGGGACAGTGGTCTGGAAGGTTCTAATAACCCAGTGCTACAGGGCCAAAGTTCTGTGGAGAGGAGACAGTCCAGCATTAGGGCCCCTAAAGATTCGTGTGGAAGGAATCCCATGTCTGGACACAGATGTTATCTGCCAGGCACATCTGCCACTCCGGATAAACCCTCCTCTTTCTGTGCTGTTTCCTTCTTTGCCGAGGAGCCTCTGTGGGGTTTTGGTTGCCGGTGGCTGTGCCCTCCTGGCAGCTGCTCAGGAACAGCAGCACTGGGGGCTCTGCAGGGGTTAACTCTGTAAACCCAATCGTCTTTTGATAAGTTCTCTCAGTGTCCCAGTATCAGGTGAGTGTGACTGGTCTGCTGCTCCACCTCTTCCCGCCTCTAGCTTTATCACTGGATTCTGTAAGAGCCTCTATATGGAAAACATGACGTATCATTTCTTTTTTAGCGTTTATGTGCAGAGAAAAAGAATTCACCTTAGAGTGAACAGCACAGCTCTTAATACATCATATAAGGTTTCACTGCTGCAAAAAGTGAAATGCCTTATTTTTGTGCGGTTCTTCAGATGGGGATTCCATCAGACAGAATGAATTTATGCCATGGTTACCTCTATTCATCTACAGGCAGCTTCACTGCCTGGGTTCCTGAAATGAGATACAATTTTGAGATGCCCAAACAGCCACTAGATAATACATTTTTTAAACAAACTGAGTTATATGCAAAACAAAGCCCTGTAATTTTCCTAGTATTCATATTTGCTTCCAGTAACTTTTGGTGTATTAAATAACAGGAATAATTTGAATGAATGTAGTATTAGAAAATCAGCTTACGTAAGGTGCTTCGAGTTCTGGATTTTATAAAGTTGACCAGTTGGAATACAAGAAGTGACAGCTTTTAAGCATCAGCAGAGTACACAGCACCATTCAGAGTGCTGAACAGCCAGTTAGCACTGCTGCAGGTCTGGGCCGTGTTGTCAGAGCCCTCAGAAGTTGATTTTGATGCAGCTGTCCTCCTTTAAAACTAAGTGTCAAGAAGCTGAAATAAAATTCAGTATCAAGGTGACTGAGAGTTGCTATTTATATATATTAATTTTTTTAACTGAGCCACAGAAACCAAATTAAAAAATACAATTTCAGTTTCTTGGAGAGCACACAAGAAAATATTTTCATTTAGTTTAAAAGTGAATGCAAGTTGCAGAATCTTTTCATATGAAATACTACAACTCTGGATCTAACAAGGGTTACAAGGACTGAAGGCTGAGGTTGTGATGCTGATGTTCAGAGCAGCTGGGACTTGGTAGATTTACAGACTAGACACACTTTATCCCACTCTTTTTAGTTAAAGTATTTAGCTACTTTATTCTCTTTTAAGGAATTGAACACACTAGGTGGGCAATATCATTAAAGAATCTTTCTTTAATGATAATCATCAGTGTTTAACTATAGGGGGTTTTGCCCCTGATATGTACAGACACTTAAACTGGAGGGCAACAAGTCAGTTAAGACTGGTTTGAGGGGGAAATTGTTTATGACACTTATATGTTCCTTTTTTTTTTTAAGGATCATCAGATCATGAAGACTAATTTAAAACTTTCTGCCAAGGCCTTTTTATTATCTGAGAAAATGTAAGATTACAGGGCAGTTTTATGGTAAAATTGTTTCTTTAGGTAATTTCTTTAAATCACAGGTGCCGCATTTGCACCTCTTACAAGATAGCAAGTGCCCAGATTTCTGCATTTCCAGCATTTTGGAGTTGCTCAGGTTCCAGGTAAGGAATGTCTGTACTTCTGGTTTATGTAAATTCTTATCACTCCAGAAGAAAAATTCTCGCCAATCAAAATTAATGCTAATTATGCCAATTATAGGCATTCCAGACTGAATTTATTCCAAGAAAAGAGTGTCAGAAGTCTGTGGACTGTGCTGGAATTACTCTGTAAATGAGCTGGCACGGTGAGCTGGCAGGGTGGAAACAGCAGCTCTTATCTTCCCCCACTGTTTGTCAGCTCAGGGCTCGTGGCAGGGAACGCTGCTGAAATTTGGCAGCATGGAAACATTCCCCACAGATATTTTGGTGCCAGTTGCAAAGACTGACAGGAGGCACAGATGGTACTTTTCCTGGAAACTATAATATAATGCTGTTTCCTATTAGAAACATCGGTGAAAGCTGACCCAGTGACTTATCAGCAAGACATCACGTTGGCTGTGTAGGAAACTGTTGTGGAACAGACAGACTGCAGGGACCAGGTTTCCAGTAAATGCAGAAATATTGACATAGTCCTGTATCAGATAACATATACAGGAATTGGTATGAAACTAGTTTGCGTTTTAGAGTTTGAAGGGAAAAATCATCCCTCAGCAGAGTTGCACTAAGGCTGAAATGACTTCAAAATTTGTCACATCCATTGGAGATAAACATATCTTTCTGTTAATTTTCAGCAGGCCCGAGACATCTTGTTCCTGACACTCCTGTGGCTTTTAATTTCCACTGCTTGGTAAAGGAAATAGCATTTTCTAGCTGCCTCCTGGATGAACTTGAATAATTACTGATTACATCTTATTCCATTTATAATGTCTGAAAAAAATCCTTTAACTTTACTGGGGGGTCCTAGTATAACATTAATGCTGATCTAAGGGTGGTTATTATTAGACTGTAAGATTTGGAGAAGGGGCTTGAAATTAATTAAGAGGCATCTTACAGATGTGAATGGACTCTGACTTGTCCATGTACTGCTTGTCATGTGTCACTCTTCACTCCACTTGATCAGTGACAGGGTTTTTTAACCCTTGGTCATCAAAATTTTCTTCCAATAAACTTGATTTCTTATAGGGCTCCCCATTGCAGCCATATGTTTATATGAAACCTGAAAAAGCCAGGAATGACCTTTAGCACTTTCTGTTCTGGGATGCTGGCAAAGGGTTTGACAGGTTTAAGTATTTGATGATTTGAGTCCTTGGCCATCCTTTCACAGGTCTGTGGGTTGGATACTTCCCTTAGATACTCTCAATGGGTGTTGTTTTTCCAGCCCAGTATGAGGCTGGGAAAATGTTTCCAAGGGAAGAAATACCCAAGTAATACTGGGGAAAGAAATGTGCAAAGGAGTCTGAGACCTCTGTAAACCAGGACTCTTTAAACCTAAAGCTTCCCACTTCAAAAACATCTGTACCTGTAGCCACCTGTTACCCACATTGTGTCCATTCCATGCTACTTTGGAAAGCCATGGTTAGGCTTTGTAGAAATTCCTGGGACTGCAGCCAAGTAAATGGCATGGAAATAAATACTAGTGCTTACTAATTGCAGTGTATTGATTCACATGTACAGAAATTACTTGTTTAAAAAATTTGAACAGATTTTTTTTTGGTAGAGATTTTTTAGTGTCCTTGGTAGGTGACACGCTGCTTTAAGAGTCTTGCACACCCCAAGAAGCCAGCACGACTTCTGTAGCAGATCTGTTACTGCAGGAGCCTCGGTATATAAAATTATATTGGGTTTGCATGGCAAGGTTTTGGGAAGGTGTTCAGTTTTATTTCTCATTACCCTTCTTTAATTTGATTGGTAATAAATTAATTTTTCTGTAAGTTGAGTCTGTTCTGCTCAGGATGGTGAGTCCCTCTCTTGACCCATGAACCTTTAGTTACATTTTCTCTCCCTTGTCCAGCTGATGAGGGGAGCAATAGAGCAGCTTTGGTGGGCACCTGGTGTCCAGCCAGGGTCAGCCCACCCCAAAAATAAATATGTAATCTGCTTCCTCCTGTGCTAATGAGTGGAAGCCTGAGGAGTAATTAGTTTGTCAGAGAGCTGGTTTCTTAGTAATGATTGATAAATGGATGTTTTTACAGAGCCCACACAGGCACTGGGTGCTTATGAACAGTAAAGCACAGTTTGCAGGGAGGTCACTGGAGCCTGCTAGTCTGTCCTCAATTAAATGAGCCATACTTGTTGTAGCTGTTGTGGAAAATATGCAGAATATTCCGATAATCTCTTATCTGATGTTCAGAGCCTGCACACGGGAGTTCAAATGAATCATTCTGAAGTGCAGATCACAAACATTGATGTCCACATGAATCACTTTGTCCAGACACTTGACTAACGTTTTTGCATCATTTCAGAATCAGTCCAACTTCTGTAGAAATCCGTGGAATTCTGCTTGGACTGAAGTGATGGGGCCAATCAAACACATGAAGGATGTGATGCTGGCATGACAAATAGGGTGCTGCCTTTTGTGCTGCTTTAGCATTTGTATAAGAACAACATAAAGTTCAGCTGAAAGAGCCCTAAGGGAAGGTAGGTGTTCTGCTACATACACGAGAAAACAGATTTGCAAATATCACGGTGATTAGTGTAGTTAAAAACGCTTATGGAGGCTCAAAAGGCCAGCACTTGTTCTGCTTATTCAAAGCTTCTGCTGAAAGCAGTTAGGAAATTTTTGGTGCTTGGTAGTTTGCCTTTGGCTTACCTTCTTTTATAATATAAATGAAAATGCAACTTGTGCTTAATTAGTTAATTACTTACTGATGTGTCTTTTTATCTGCTTTGCAGTAGTATTTCACAGAATAGTTTGCTGTGTGTTTATTGCTATGCTACAAATAAAAGATTCACAAGGATCTCACTTTCACTGAGAAATTTTTTTTCTATTAAAGACAAACTGGATTAATTTTTGATGAATTCCTCTGCTATACTTCTGCCCCAGTACTACTTCTAGATTTAATATACAAGAACACCCAGATCTTGTATATTCAGAGCAATTAGTAAAAAATGTAAAAGCACACAGTCATTACATAAACAGTAAGTGAGAAATCCAGCCTAATGTGCATGAAAATTGACATGCATAAGAAAAGCTACTGTAACTTTCTTTCAGCCAACCAGATAAAAGTGGGAACATAACGAATTCAAACAATAATGTTTTTCCTAAAGAACTGTTACCTAAAAACCAAACATTGTTTTCTAATGATGGCACTATCCATTTTCATTGATCTGAGGTTTATATATATTAATGCAAATTGTTTCTAGGCTCTTAAAAAACCCGAAATCTAGAAGAAGTGCTGAAAACCTCACCTGGTAGGCTCTGCCTCGCTGTCCCTTGACGGTCGGCAGAAACATTTTGCCCCTCAAGTCGGACCCTTTCCCAAGTGAGCTCAGCAGAAACTCCAGCCTCTCATTCCTCTGGCAGGAGTAAACAACGGGAGAGCTGGGGAAGCGACGCTGAGGCCACGGCGCTGCCCTCGGCGGTGGCACCAGAGCCTGGACACATGTGACTGCCCTGCACATACGTGCACATAATCCCTTAAGCCTCGGCCGCACGCGCTTATTGGCACCCCGGGCTCCTGCAAAAACAGGGGCCTGATCCTTGCCACAGGGACAGCCCTGTGCCCCCTGTCCCTGCCTGGGAAAGGGGTTTGGAGAGTTCTTTTTTTTTTGGAAAGGACAAAGTGAAAGGACGTGCTGCTGTTCGGGGGGGACGGTTCAGCCTTTTGGTGCCGTTACATAACGGGAGACAAAACATCAAACCGGGAGAGCTTTGCTGCAGCAAAAGCTTTTGCCACGGGAGTAGCTGTTCTGGAAAGCTGTGCATGTCAACGGGGCAACAGACCCGCAGCAAAATAAGCCAAGATGGCAAAAATATGACGTTAGTAATTTCTGATTTTCTTTAGAGCTACTCATCGCAGCTGTGTTTGCCAGGAGTCACATCCCTTCCCACCTCTGATTCACTGCGCTGTTCAGCAAAAGCCTGTAACATCCACTTGGCCTCTGGAGAATTTAGACAGTAACCAACATTAGGCCTGAAAAAGAGCCAATGTGTGCTTTAAAAAGTGCTTTGCTGTAAACTTCAGGATTCTTTTAAGCACTCAGAAACATTTTAATTGGGGGGAAAAAAAAACACATGTAAAGAAAATGCTACTGCTCTATCATCTTAGTTTAATGAGATGGTAGGTAAATGTAAATTCTTTCCATTTGAATAGAAAGTGTGTAATATCATGATTCTGTCTACTTAGCTTGAATACAAATAGTCCTTAAATAATTTGCCTTTTTAAACTGTAATGTAAAATTAATTTATGTGTTTTGCTTCCTCCCCAAAGCAGTAAAGTTTAATATATGATTTTACTTATCAACCAAAAAGGAGTTGACCCATAAAATGAAAGAAGAATTTGTCATTCATGTTAGCATGTGTATTTTCTTTTATGTATGTAACATAAATGCGTTTTCTTATTTTATACCATTAGTTGCTTATTTTTATTCTTACAGTATCTCAGAGGCTAAAACTTACCACAGGACTATAAGACAGACTCTAAGACATCTGAGAACTTTTTGAGTGTCAATATTCATGATCTAAATCTTTACTTAGTTCAGTTATTTTTTTTTTGTTCCTTTAGGTTAAGGTTCTGTTGTTTATATTAAAGTCCCTCAAGTCTCTATTTACAACCTCTATAACACAGAGGCTGTTTGTAGGTCCCAAGTTAGCATTTTCCATTAGATTTTCTATTGTTGGGGATTTGTCAAATTATTAAATAAACAAGGACCTCTTTAATCTCAGAAGTAACATTTCTTTGAGGAGACAATGTGGGGTAGCCCAGGATTATGCTTTTTTCCTTTTTTTTTTTTTTAATGGTTTGTAGTATTTCATACTTATCACTCGTTTGGATAAGCCGTTATGTATGGTTTGTATTTTGAAACGCAGAGAAAAAAACCCCAAACTGTGTTGATTTACATTTGATAAAATACCAGTGACAGTTGGGTCTGGAGTTGAAGGTGAAGTGTGCTTTCCTTTTGAAATTCAGACCTCATAAACTTTAGCGTATGGGCTTTTTGCAGGAGAAGAATGCAGGGATTGGGAGATGGAATAGCACTCCTTCGGTCTCCAGGGAGAGCAGAAGGTAATAATGTGGCTCCTTTAAGTCTGCTGCTCTCTGGGTTTTATAGAGGCAACTGCTTGTTCTTATAGGCCCCACCAGTCCATCACTTATTTCAGTTTGCAGTGCCTACCACCTAATACTTTTCCATTATCCTGGCTGGGTTTGTCTAGCAGACTTTCCTGAGGTTGGTTTGAGTGTAGAGATACATAATCCCTGACACAATTGAGCTGTGTAACTGTTGCTTGTAGTGACAAGTGGTAGTTGATCATCTGTAGAAACTTGGGGTAGTTGTGGGGCAGAGGAGACCGTTGTGCTTTGACCATAAAGGTCCAACTTTTAACAATATCCATACTTGTAGAACTTGCCCAGGTATTTCTTGTGTTTTCCTTCCTTCCCCAAGCAGTAAAGTTTAATATATACTGTTACCTATCAACTGAAAAGGAGATTAACCCTAAAATGAATGTAGAATCTGTGGCTTCCATCTGTAGAATGGATGTGGCTTTGTGCTGAGACTGGGTCCTGGCCGGGCAGCTGCACGGGAACTGAGGGAATGGCAAACAGACTTGTTTGAGGTTTACTTTAGTGACTTATTTTTTAACTGCCTCACTGCAAAGTCAGCAAGCACCAGCCTCAATGAAGGTGGAGCCTCTTCTGTGATCTGTCAGGAAAATTAGCCCAAACTTAAAACACCTTTAAACACAAGCCAGATATTTTTGCTGTGCACGTGGTAGAAATTTGGCAGGATAGGACTCTGGTATGAGCATGACATGCACGCAGAACCTAATGCACTTTTTCTTTGCCACCAGTAAGCAGCAGGGATCACTGAAACCTTGGGGGTCTCTTTACATGTTTAATTTGATGCAGTGTATTGTTGCTATTGGCTTGATTAATGCACTGAATTAAATATGGCAGTTCCCTCTCCATCTTCCCCCAAATATGGTTCTTATTGCTGATGGTTCTGCAAATTTAATGCACAGCCTTAACATTCATAATTACAAGTAACTTCATTAATATGAAAGTGGGATGTGAGCAGTGCAGGTTTTTGTTTACAGAATGATCTGTAGTGGTTCAGGTGATGAAGTCACCCTGACACACTGCTACATCTGATATGAACTCATAGACAATTCTAGTAATATTTTTTATTTACAGAAGCTAAATATGACAAAATTAAGTTCTGCTCAATTTTGTTTGGTAGTATAATGACACTCAGATGTTCACCTTTTAGGAGTGCTCTAAGCAGTAACTTAGATTAAGGCAGAGTTAGTGATTCAGGTTGATCAAACAAATCACAATGTTAAAGTGAAACTAGTTATTTAGGACTGTGGTTGCCAGAGTATTATTTTTATGAGCTGAAGTGGTTTTGTTGAAGCATCAGTACAACATTAGTGAATTAGTGGGTGTGTTTGAGCCCTTTATACCCATGTGTAAAGTGTCTATAAAGAGCAGTTATTCGTATAAAGGATTATTAGAAATGTTTCTTGGTAAACTTTTATCTTAAGCTGGTACCTACAAAGGAGCACAAACAGTTGCTGGCACCTGGTAAAGAGACTGTGGTGTGGGCAAAGATCTCCTTCATCACATGGAATGAGGCCAGTCCCCACTGACATTTCTTCTTATTTTTCAGTACTGTTGTTTTAAGTGTAAAGCAAGGTGTAATATTAATGAGATTCATTCAGGACTGTTTATTTCTGTTTTATCTTCGTGTGAATATTCAACAAGTTCATATTTGGTCATAACAAGTCTGAAAAAGCTTTGGTAATTACGTAAAAAACTGAAATTGAATGTGCAAATCAGTTGAAGCAAGCAAGACTTATTTGCAAATTTTAGATTAGTTGCTTTAGAACTGCCTTTTAAATGGGCACAGCTTTTGAGTCCCTTTCATTTTTCATCTGCTATAAAATTGCAGGCTGTAAGAACTTCTATGGAAAACTTTAAAAAGGCGACCACAATTGTACCAGTGCTGCAACCCCATTAATCATACATTCATTCTTCAGAACCAGAGTCTCTGGTTTGACAAATTCACCCAAGCTCTCCCTGAGGGCTGTTCCAAAGGAGCTCTGCTGGCACTCGCTGCAGCACCTGGATACACCCCGGCCCTGGCACAGCCTCCCTTCTGCCGAGGGCTGGGTGTCCAGGTGGGACCACAGAGCTAAGGGGCACTGCAGTCACTCGAGCTGCTGAGACAGGTCAATGTTCCTCTCCTCGTGCCCCCTCCCTTGTGACAGGAGTGGGAACCTCCTCGCTCGCAGCTCCTTCCTCTGCTGACGTGACTCGGGATCCTCATGTGGTTTTAGGGAAAATCCCTTGGCCTGCTAACCCAGCTAATTCAGAGGAGCTTTCCCAAAGTAAGCTTTACCGAGCTTGCGGTTCACGTCAGTAGCATGCCTTTTATTTATTTATTTCAAAAAGGCTGTAATTCTGTTTCAAAATACAGTTCTGTGATAAAAACACTGGAAAAAACTTGATAGTTGCATACAAATAGAAGTGATATTAATCAGCAAGGTAAGAATATTGGTGTCTTTCCTTGTCAGTAGGCATTTAAACTTGGACACCTTTATATTTGACCCTGATCTGTATGGCCAAGCTGCTGAAGTTCTGTTAGGTCATTGCCTGTGTGGATGTATTAGAGACTTTTTCTGCTGTGTCTGTGTGCATCTTTTGTCTCTGCATACTTTGGATAATTTTATTAGCTTCTGTTTGAAAATGTCATTAGACATCAAATCAGTTTATTTAGCTATTGTGGGCTAATCCAAACATACAGAATATAATACACAGCTCCTGACTTTTTCCTGTTGCCAGCAGCTCTTTCCTTTGCAGACCTCAGGTGGCGGGGATGGAGGAAGGGCTTTAACCCTGTGGGTATATTTTAGGAAGGCGACAGGACAGGCTGAAGGCACTCCAGCTCATTTGGCAGCATAGCAGAAACAGGAGAGGAAACAGATGTATAAGAAGAGGAAAAAAGTCCAGGGCATTCCTGTTCTCCTTAATAAACGCTTGGGTGCAGTCTCCCCACCTTTCAACCCTTGAAAGAAGTTGGAAAGCAGTGAGTTTGCCTGCTCAAGGCCGTGGCTAGTGGGCAGGATTTCACAGCCAGCTGACCATGAAGCACTACCAGCTTCTGAATGCATTTGACTGCAAATTACTTCTTGAAATCTTCCAGATTTTGGGGAAAATTCTTGCACGAAAATCTTTGAAGGTTAGGTTGCGTGTTTATAGAACTGTTTCTTCTAAAGAATATGGAGAATAGAAATGGAGTTAAAACACCATTTCCTCCAGCTGTCCATTTTACTACTGCCACTTTTGATCTATGCTCATATGAAAATACAATTTATTAATAAATCGCTACCCTGAGAGGTATTTTGATAGCATAAATCTGTTGTGTTTGTTGTTAGTAGCAAATTTTAAAGGGAAGGAAAAAAACAGAGGAAGAACGCAATAAAAATGTTGACCTCAGTTGGACTACTTGTACTATGAGAAAATGAGATAATTATGGCTATAAAATCCTGTGCCCAAAGAATGAAAATAAACAACAGAGAGAGCCAGTACAGTAGGACAGAGTCACTGAAATATTTTCTCCATAATAATTCTTAATCATGTGGGCTTTTTCTTTTTTAGTACAGGACTAAAACTTGTCCTGGAAAGTGTTTGGCAGCAGTGCAAGAGGATGCTTTATAAACATTTCACACCAGGAAAATATTTGGAAACCAGTAATGTGGTGTTTTGCCACTACTATTATAAGCAGCAATAGATGCATTTTTTTTTGTTGCATTAGAGCCATCTGGCAGGTTAGTGGTCCATTTATCTATTACCAGACAATCGTTCCATATAATTTTAGGCCAAATCTTCTTTTGAGGAAAAAAAAAAGTGATTAAAATCAAGCATGTCAGAGCAAAGGGTTAAAGCATCAGTTAAATACAGCACAATAACACTGCAAATAACATTACATCTAGTGTCTAGATTTTAGAAAGAATTTTCCTTTAAGCAATAGCTAAAAGTTTTCCTTAGATTGTTCATGTGTTGCACAAACCGTATCAGACCAGTCCGTGAAGTTCAGGATTTTCTCCAGTGTCTAAAATCCTACTACAAAGAGTCCTTGCATCTGAGAGTCTGACACCAAGTAGAAATAAAAGGCTGAAATAATAACACCACTAAATTAGTTTAATTAATTGTATGTTTCTGTACTTAAGCTTTTGAAGGGTGGAAAGTATTGCTTTAAAGACTACCTACAAAACTGGTGAAAGAGCAGCCATCAGGGTGCCACTTCAAAGAGAAACACCCAAAAGAGCAACAGAAGGGAAGCTGCTTTTGAATTCTCTCAGTTCCTCCTGGCAGCCCAGGGCTCACAAAGGGAAACATCCCAGAAATGATTATTTTCTTTTGTGTTTGTTAGTTACATAACCAACTGCTGGCAAATGAAGCTGGAGGTGGAGCAGCTGTACAAAGATCCACTTCATAACCTGTGCCTGCCATAGCTGCCAAAAGAATCTCACCTGAATTTAGGAGTTTTTCCTTCCTGGCTAAGGGAGATTCCTTACACTGTCTGCAGACAGCCTGATAAAGTTCAGGAGGCAGATGCAGCTCTTGGTTGTGCTGGTGGATATTTTGAGATTTGCGCCTTTGCATTGATTCCAGATTTATCCTTTATTGCCAAAGCCATCAAACAGATCTTGGTTTCCACCATTTTTTGTTTTCCAGACTTCTCTGTATGCAATATTGCTGTAGTTAATACTAAAGAAGTAGAAAAAGTATCTGAAAATTGAAGCCTGGGTTTTACAAGAGTGCTCAATCTTTCCTTTAGGATCAGAGGAAGCACCAAGAATTGTGCTTTCATGTTAACCATCCTATGCCATCTTTAAACTTTGCCTTTGCAGCCGTGTTGTAGCTTCCACAAACCAGCTTCCAGGATGCAGGCTGGTGCTTTACTGCTGTAGATAACAGCCCTGGCTGTCGTGCTCTTTGCCTTCCCCTCCACGTCCTCCGTCCTTCCTCCACCCTCTGCACGCCTCGCGCTGACCGTCAGCTGGCGGATCACTGTCTCTGTCTCCCTCGTTATTTCCTTCCCACAGCTCTTTAATGGCCTGGTCTCGGCTGTGGGACTTCAGTTTGTGATTTACTAGTTATAAAATTCCAGGATTATGTGTGTGCTCTTTCATTGTCTTCAGGTGTCGGCTGTAACACCACTGCAGGGATGTTACAGTGCCATCATTTAAAGGATGATTAGGAGACCAGGCTCAGAGTAACTACTACTGATGATATAAGAGGTAAAAAGGATTGAGAGAATTTATACATCTGGCAGTTCTAACCATTTTTTACACTTACTTTATGTGAAATTAGACCTGGAAAGGAGGGACTTGTAATAAATATGAAATTCTAAAGTGTTATCCATGCCCAACTTCTACAAACTTTATTAGCATTACCTCTGTATGAATTAAAAGTCAGTTCATGTACTCCAGAGCAGCAAATATTGTCAGACAATGTGTAATGGAAATTTATAAAAGCCAATATTTAACATCTTGAAATGAGAAGCATCCAGGATAACTTTTGAAATCACTCAAATTCATGTATATATTACAACAAAATATGAAGGTAAATATTAAGGTTTTTTCATCAGATGACTTTAAATTAATCTTTGGATTTCCCTTAAAAAAAGAAAATGAAGAACCTTTGTGTAATGGAGGGACAGGGTGCTCCTCATATTGCTTGCACCCTGAAGTATGGCACGGAGAGAAAAATTACTTAGAAATAATTCCATTTCCGTGTTTAATCTCTAGTTATTTGAGTCCAGAATGCTTTTAAATTGCCTGGTTTAGGCCTTGATACTGCAAATTAACTTTGGGTAGTTAGATGCATAGAGAGAGGCAGAACAAAACCCCACTGAAATTAATAGGTCTCGTGTGGCCTGGGGTTCTGTCTCATAGGGCTGTTTGCAGGGGGGGGGTGTTTATTTTTAAAGTGTTTCAGAATGCTTTTCCCAGCTAAGTATGTGACGTTCATAAATGACAGATGAGTAGTAGCAAACTTCAAACCCTCTCACAAAGTAGCTTTCCTTGGCTTTGTTTAGGGAGATCTCTTTGATTCTGCCTGTATTTAAAGTGTGCTGCTGGGTAACCGTGGAACATCCATCTGCTTAAACCAAATTCAAAGAGTATCACAAACTGACACCTGCTTAGGTCTTTAATTAAAAGTGGTTTAATCTCTAACAATCTCTACATACATAAGCAGAAAGTATCTGTGTTTCATGTGCACTTTGAACTGCCATTCATTTAGAAATCAAAAGATTTGTAAATGAAACACAGTACGCCAGACATGATGATGTTTGACTGGAATCTCTTCTTGTTGGCACAGCCTCGTTTTCCTGATGCTGTCAGCCCCCGGGAATACATTCTTATTAAAAATTATGGATAGAGGGGGAAAATACAAAAAGAAGGCTATCTTTAAAAAAAGTGTGTGCATCAACTATATAAAAAATTTATTTAAAATAGGCAATTATATACAGTGAGACATGTGGTGGAGAACTGCTCCTCCTTGAAAGGGTCAGCAGAGGGAATACTGTTTGTATTTCCAGATGTATGGACCCTATAGAGAGAGATTTATTTTCCGTATTTTTCCCAACTATGTGAATTTTGCTGGCCTAATATGTCTTGAAATTAAAGACTGATCTTAGTTTAGTTAATGTACATTCTTGTTAGTTCATATCCTCTTTCTCAAACCTCTCATCTTTCCTCCTCCAAAATGAGCATGGTCTCATCTGACAGGGAGACTCGAACTGAATTAGGGAATGATGAACACAGTCCTTAATTTGTAATAGGAAGGAAGCTGATAGGGAGAGAGAGAATGAAGGTTTAAGGTAATACAGAACTGAATATGAAGAGGACATGCAGCAGGAAGGATGTTGGGGCAAGCTGGAGACAGAAAGCTGCATGGTGATAAGTGGAGGAGAATAAATTGGAAAGGAGACATGGATAATGCAGGAGCACTTAGCATGGCTGTGGATGGGAAGGTGGCACATGTACCAAGCCAGTGGGGTGGGACAGGGGGGTGTGAGGGAATCCCTAGTCCATGCAGTGAGCTAAGAAGTGTGTAACCCTGTTGACGTGCTCATCTTGTCTACCTTGAACTGCTACAGTGTCTGTGTTATGTATGTGTTGAGTTTGCTCCTGGAAAGGAGATGAACATTCCTTGAAAACATTTCAGAGATGATCTTTAGAGAGTACAATGTTAAAGGTATTTGCTTCTGATTTATTTTTGACCTCCTGCAGAGCTAACCAAACTCCTTTTGGGTAGGACAAGACGGCACAAAGAATTCTAGGTTGGTTTTAATATGGGTAGTTGTGCTTTTAGGATGGAGACTTAAATTCTGAAATGCTGGGTGCCTGGTTTTTGCTTTGTTTAGATTTTTAGAAACTTTCTTTTCTCTTTATACTAAGGTTTGTTTATATTGCTAGTTTTGAAATATTTGGGATATTGTCTGTTGTTTATAAGTAGATTTGTATTTTCTGGGACCAGTTTATACCATGATACAAAGAATCCAACGTGACAATCAAAAGGTCACGATGCTTTGCCCTAAGAAAATCATTCCTAGTGTCTCTAGAAGCTGCATTCAGGGAAAGACAGAAGAGATAATGTAAAAAAGAAAGTCTTAATTGTGGCACAGGTATTTCACTCTGAAGTTCATTCTTACTCAATATGTCCTTTCTGTTTTTATACATAGTCTCTAAGATTAGTGTGGCTGAGTATATTGAAAGTAATAGAAAACAGACACAGAAAAATTGTTGCATGTTTTAAAAAAAAATCATAAAATGAAAGAGGAAGTGCATCATTTATTATAACACCATGTAGTCTAATGAAAAACATACTGCAGGCTGGAAATTTATTAAGAGCTGCACTCAAAAAGTTTCCACTCCCAAAAAAATGCCTTGGGGCCTCTGGCTGTAAGCCTGTGGCTAAAGAGGCCCTATGGTAAACTGAGATAAAAAATAAGTACTCCATAAACAGTCAGCTCCTGTTTCACAATAGCTGGAAAGAAGATTTTTAAAAGTGTTACCTATAGATGCTGACTTGAGTTTATCAAAGTAAAAGGGAGGCCGTGCATTTATGACT
Organism: Lophotriccus pileatus; assembly: GCA_035583135.1. Classification (NCBI taxonomy): domain Eukaryota; kingdom Metazoa; phylum Chordata; class Aves; order Passeriformes; family Tyrannidae; genus Lophotriccus; species Lophotriccus pileatus. The sequence goes on along the minus strand of JAWWES010000035.1, from coordinate 10,827,764 downwards.
AGAATGTTACACTGGGAATTAAATGCTGGGGAGATGAACACTGGGCACCAAAGTGTTATGTTCACTGTACATAGGAGAACATGAAAAAGATGAGGAGACTTGTTGAGAGCAACAGAACAGCACTTGGCACTGGCAGAGCTGGTATTAACTTTAAATAATTCCTGGCTTCTCATCCCTTGCTCATTAACTAGACTGGGGTGAACAAGTTCCCTGCTCCCCCACGCTGAGCAGGTGCCACCCCTGGCACCCGAGCATATTCTTGAGGCTGTGTGCAAATACACCCTCAGAGCATTGGTGGGGGTTGCACCACCAGTGCTCAGATGAATGGAATTGGCCACTTAGGGGAGACCAAGTTTTGTGTCTCTCCTTTAACCCGTTTGTCTTTCTTAAAGGTGCCTCTTCCCTGCTGAGCCAGCCCAGGTTGGCCAACAAGGGGTTGGCTTTGCCTTTCTCCTTCTCCTTCATCAGCCCTTGTCAACATATGAAAGTCATTCCTGTGAGCTTTCAGGCAGGTTTAAGTGTCATGATGCTCTCCTGGTGGGGAGAGCTTTACAGCCTCCATTCCTTCTTCACATGGCTTGGGAAGCAGTTTGCAGAAGTAATGCAGATTAAACCTTTTGAGATTCCTGCAGTCTGTTTCTGCAGAGGTTTTCCTGCCTGGCAAGGAGCCCTGGAAGGCCTCAAGATCATGGGACACTTCCACAGAGCCCAGATTTCACAAACTTAGAAAGGTGTGGTAAATTGGATGTACCTTTGTATGAGAATACTTAGGTGGCTGGTTTGTGATCTTTGAGAAGGATAATCTGAGACTTAACATTACTTGCCTTAGTTAAGTCTTCAATGAGGACTTGGTAATCCAGTACACCTTTTTACAAGAGTAAATAGAAGGTCTAGAAGTCCCAGTTTTGGTAAATATTTTCACAGTTGTACCTTGGTTAAATATACATACACAATAATAGTCATATTGTATTGCTGTAGTTCTACTTACACGAGGTGCAGCCCAGGATAATGTCAGTCTGAGATGGAGCCACTGGAAGGAGAAAAGAAAAGGAAAAAAAAACAAAAGGTGAGACAGTTATTTGTAGGTGGTTGAAAGAAATGAAAATTTAATCAACTCTGATAAATATAGCTCAGTTTCATTTTTTTGCCTTGTATCTCTCTGTACCATGCTCTGTGTAGCATTTGAAATATGCAGTGTTTTCATCCAGTGATTAGAAAATCTGTAACATAATTGTTCATGATGTTTGATGTTGTAATGTCTCACAGTGGGGTTGATGGTTTTGTTTACACTTCTGAGGTGAATTGAGGATCTTGAATAAAAGCTGTAGATTGATCTAAGAACAGAACCATAGCTTCCTTCTCCTCACTGAAAATATCACGCTTGGTGGTTTAAAATTGACAAGTAACAGTCCTGTTATGAAATATTCTTCCTGTAATATTGATACTATGATAAATGCCAGTTTGGTTTGTTCCTGTAAAAAGTGGTGGGTTTAGCACCACAGTAATTCACTTTGGTTACTGAGTATGTGTCTGCTCCTTTGCACGCTGTGGGGAAAAAATATAGAGAAGTATATTTTATTATTTTATTAAATTATAAGAAGTATAATATATCTGCCCACTCAAAATTTGTAACCAGTATTTCAGTATGGACACATAACTTATCTAAAGGGGAGGAAAGGTAACTAAAGCACTGATTTCCCTATGTATTGCAGTAGAAAAAAAACCCCACATATATATAAGGCATTAAAGAGGTTTTAGGTTAATGTTTGAACAGTAATATTTAGAGAGAAAGACAACCTTTAAGAGTAGATGAGTTTTCCCCTAAAAAGGAAAGATTAACAAGTTCAATTTATGACTGAATTTTGAGGTAAGTAGAATACTTTATCTGGGAAGAAATAATACAGCTGCCTGTGCCACTTCATTCTTTTTTATACTGCAGTTTTATTGAGAGGTGCAACACTGGTCTGTAAAAGATCTGAGGTCGTTCTGATGCACATTTTTCCTTCCCCTTTTCTCTACCCCTGGCACTGGCTATGGCCGTTATCACCACGTGTTTCAGGCAGAGCTCCCCTGCTCTGCTTGGCCTCTCTCTGCCCTCTGTTTCACATCTTGTGGTTGGCATTTAAGGACCCAAAAAAAACAAGCAGCACAACCAGTATTTCCCCTGCAATTTTAGTTTTGTGCTTTGATGGAGAGTAGTAAATAGAAGGACAAACTGTCACTATTATTATGTGGTCTTGATCTTAAGAGAAAGGGATTTCCATGGCTAACATGTGTTCATGGTGTGTCACACAGGTGGAAATCGCCAAACACCAACTCTAGTGGTCTTCAAACCCTGTGGTAGTGGCTGTTTGGTGACAGTCTCTGGCTGGCCTCTCTTCTCAAGAACAAAAATAAATGTGCCACAAATCCATGCAAAGAAAGGAAAGAGCAGCTCTTCTGTTTATAGTTTCATACAAATTTAAGTCGTGTTCAGGGACGTAGTGAGACAACTGGTCCGTGCTTTAGAGCAGAAAATGGCTGGGGAGAGCTTTTCCTGGCTGGTACCTCTCACTGCTGAAGTCCCACCTGTGGAACAGCTGTAATACATGTGGAGCTCTGGGAGCTTCAGCCACGTAAGAGGCTGTAGGAGGTGGCTTCCCCTGAGTAATGCAGCCCTTCAGTGCTTTAGTTGTGTCCTGTGGCCTCACCTCCACACGTGTATGGATATGACTGGAATTAGACAGGTGAATTGTTGAATTCAGCTGGCAGAGTTGCACAGGTTTATTTACATACATACAAAGTGCATCGCTGAGCTCTGCATTCCAAGGGCCACTGTTTGTGTGCTCTTAGGGCTGGGTTGGGGAAACATTCTGTGGTCACCACAGTAGTCACCCAGCAGTCACCAAAGAGAAGCTTTGCTACTGCTGACCTACTCCAGCTTCCCAAGGATAACATGTTATCTCTTGCTTTCCTCCTCAGTGACTCAGTAGTCCTTCTGGATTTATTTTGCTGCTTTCTGATCCTTGTTGTTGAAGTACAATTTCTTTTGTGTAGTAAACAGTGTTTCAAGATTGATTAAATCACAACATAAATCATAATGGAAATGCTGAGCTATACACATCTGTAAGACTGTGGAGGTGAACAACAAGTGACAGCCTTAAAGTGGGTTTGCAGTTTTGCTGAGAGCTGAACTCACTGTTTGTTGTTTTTTTTTTAATGTTGGCAACTTGAGTGGAATAAAATGCTGGTTAATCACTTTGAAATGAAGTTGTGGCATGGACAGAATGAGCATAGTATTTCTAGATAGCTGAAAGAATGGGGTATGATTTCAAAGGTCATCTGTAATTACAATTTTATTCATGAGGCCTGTGTTTTATATGCTAACAAATGTAATTCATCTATTGAATTAATCATACAGGATTCTGAGTCACATAAAATGTTGCAGCGCTACAATTAAGAAAAATGAAAGTGATAAGGAGTAGCAGCTGTGTAGCTAATGAAGGAGTTAATTTCAACGTGTGTTTTAGACCATCAAGTACTACAAAGCAAAAGGCTTGCTTTGCCAGCACAAAGCAAAGGAAGGCAGTTAACTACCACTCCCTTCCCTAGCCAGCACTGCTGGGAATAACGTGGAGCTCCGGCTTGAGTTCAGGCAGGAGCGTGAGCAAGAAATGTGGAAGAAGATATAAATCATTACTGCAGATTGTCATTTAGCATGGAAAATCTTTGGCATTCTGCATGTGAATATGAATTTTTCTCTATGAAAATGTTGTTATCCTTTCAGGTTGGAATACTTTTTATGAAGTTACTTAACAGTTCAGGAGCCAAGAGCTCAGGCCTTTTTTTCTGTCAGGACTCTCCAGAGGCTGGGATCTGCAGGCCATCCAATACATCATTGTTCACGCTGTGCTTTTCCCTCTCTCCTTTTTTTTTTTCAACAAGTCTGAAACGTTTTCCTTGTGTGGTTTCGCAACCCCCTTTTTTTTTTTTTTGCCAAACAGCATGAGTCCTATCACTAGATCAAATTTAGAATTCACTGCTTCCAACAATTGTCTAATGAATCCACATGTTTACACAGCATGACACTGGCGTCCAGATAGTGTCCTGAAAGTCTCAGACCAGTACTACCGTTTCATGCTTCCCCCTGCTTTAAAAGAAAAAAAAAGGAAAATCTACAGGCATGTTTTTTTCTGGTATTCAGGGCAGCAGTGAATGGTCCTGCTAGTTCAGCCACCAGTACTATCTCACAGAAGTTTGGGAAAAGGCTTTTTCTGTCTGCTGTAACTGAAAATGCCAACTCTCAGGTATTTTATCAGTACTTATTGTATCAATAAATAGATCTTAAAATCACACAGAATGGTCTGGGTTCAAAGTGACCTTAAAGATCATCTAGTTCCAACCCCTCTGCTGTGGACACACTACACCAGGTTGCTCAGAGCTCCATCCAGCCTGGCCTTACTTCCAGGACTGAATGCTGCTATTTAGCGGGGAGCCTGGAAAACAACATTTCCAGACCCAATGCTTTTTTCTTTCCTGAGATTCCCAACTGGATGAAAACTTCTATGTCTGTGTGCCCCTCCTAGCAGCACGGGTACCACTGCCTTGGTGATGCTCCAGCTGCTTCTCCCTGACACTGATCTGCCTTTCTGCTCATCTGAGCCTTTGTGTGGCCTTATGGTGAGTGAAATCACCAAAATGATCTCTCTGAAAACCAACCTCAGGCACTTGGCATTTGTGTAGCATGGGAAGACCTTTTGTAATTTACTCGCCTGTGTATTTTGCAAAGTGTTTAATTCCTGTTCCCTGTGATTGGATGTACATAAATCAGTAGCAATTACTTGGCAGGAACCTTCCACAGTCATTTGCTCTGACGAAACAGTCCCTGGTAGCAAGAAGTGAAGGAAGGGGGGTTTGGCTTGGACACCAAAACCTTTCTTTTTTTTTAATGCTCTCATGGGATCTTTCACTTCCACACAAGCAACTGCCCGAACTGGCCAAGCAGTCTTGATTTAGCATTGCTTTATGAACACGACTTGTCCCAGCTGCAGGATGTCATAACCTCTATTTCCTTAGCTTAGATTTGAAATCTGGAGCCATATGAATCAGATGAACCACAACTGCCCTTGCTTTAACTCAGGGTATTTGTTTTGAAAATACTGTTGTTCGCTCCAAGTTTTAGCTACTGAGCAAATTGAACTGATCTGCATTGGTAAATGGGGAATACTTACCAGCCTCATTAAAAAAAACACCATAAAACCCGCAGAGAAAGCTCAAGAATTTTTAGCTCATCAGTGCCAATGAAAACACTTCATTAGGGTAAATATAAAAAATACAAAACTAGTTTTAAATACAAAAATTAGAGATTGTCCATGAGACAAGTGTAGCTGTGATGCAAAAAAACCCCAAATTCTTAGAAAAATAACTGTATGTTGTACAGTGTTTCAGGGAAGGCCAGTGAGCTCACCAAAAACTGTTGCTGCAAACAGGATTCGGAATAGAGAGGATGATGAGCAGAACTGGGTTGGCTTTGCATTCAAAATTTGATTTTACACGGGCTCCTGTTCTTACACAGCTTAGAAACAAGCTTTTGCATTTGAAGTAAAGCCAACTGGATTTGTAAAGATACTTATCTTATTCTCTGGCCCCATTCAAATCACCAGAAAATATTAAGGCTGACAAGCCTAACTTGATATGCTTCTCAATTAATATTTTTATGCTAGATTATAGTACACACAAATTTGCACAAATGCCAGGTTTGAAGGCACTCAGCTGGTTTTGAAGTGGCAGATGCTGCCTTCACTGTATGTCTGCTTTCCACAATAAAATCACTGCAAATATTAATGTCAGAGTTTAGTGTCTTTCTTTGTAACTTGTTGCATTAGAGAAATCTTAGACAATTTTAATATGGGACTAAACTTTTCAGTTCTAGGTTCACATGTACACTGTGTGTCAGCTCCTCTTAATTCCTTGTTGTTTTTGGCATTTTGTCTCCTGTTTAAATTTATGTGCTTATCAGCTGAGCAGGGCATTATTTGCTGTTCTGCAAATTATTTTTTAAAAGTAACTTAATCTAGAGTAAGCAAGCAGAATAAAAGCTGTGCCACGTCCTTTCTGAAGGTATTTGATGGTGTGTAAAAATTTTTTTTAAAAAAGGGAAAACAGTCTTTGCCTTGGTTGTAGTCTGTTAAATTAAAAAAACAAACAAACCCACAAACCAAAAGCTTGCAAACCACCTCCCCACCCCCCTTTTTATTGAAAAAATTGAGACATGGCAGAAAAAGTAAAAAACCACCCGAGAGAGTCTGCCTGTTTACCCAGTCTCTGGAGGTCAGCCTCTGTTGCTGATATGTCCTGTGAGGATTTTGTTATCACTTGTTTTATAAATGAAGATGTATTTACAGGCTGTAATTTGTAGAATTTTTTTATGCTTAAGCTTATAAACATCATAATCTAATTGAACTCTAATTGAATAACTTCCACTTTCTATAATTGCCAATTTGTAGTGGTAGTTTGTGAATTTTCTTGTTTATTTATTCATAAATGCGCGGGGAGACTAAACAAAAAATTTTAAGAGCTGGGATGCTTTCCCAAATGTAGTTTAGAGCTGCTGGTCAGCCAGTGAACTGCTTCTGCAGTCTGAAATAGAAGTAGCCCCAGCAGCACCTGCTGGGACAGCGTGTGCAGGATGCTAAGTTTGGCAAATGAAGATCTGTGAGTTGATAACGTGCAGGCAGATCAGTCTTAGGGCACCCACAGAGTTGCTTCTAATTGTCAGGCATGTTGTGGAGTGGAAAAGTGTTGAGGAACTTGTATTGAAATACTGAAAATGACCTCAAAATGCACAAGGAATTTTACTTGGATTTTTGGCAATTCAGCTTCCTTCCAAACTGCATGGGCTGAGCGAGGTTTTTCTTCCACCTTCTATTTCCCCTCCCTCCCAGGGTATTGACACGAACTGCTTCAAGAATTTGGTGAAAGGCACTGGAGCTATTCTGGACTTAAGAGCTGGTGTTGGTGTCTCAAGGCAGTGCTGTGGCCTGGGGACTTAGCTGAGTTCCTTAGCAGTAGTTGCATGACCAGCCAGAGCACTTTCTTGCTCACCATCTATTGGCAATGGTCGCTAGAAATTATTTATGCCCTCCCAAGATTTAACCCATCCCATATTGCACTCTGTGCAGCGTCCCAACCTTTTAGACTGACCTGGCTTCATTTATATTCATGTACATGCACACAGACACACAAAGCTGACATTTCACACGTCTCACAGTCAGACCTGCAAAGCTGATGGCTGGAAGAGCTCTTTCTCTATGCTGCTGGCAGCTGAGAGGAGCTGGGCTCCATGGCTCCATTGCTGGCCAGGCAGCTCCCCAGGAGGGGACGTGTTTGCCTCCTGGCTCGGTCACTGAGCTGAACGTGGGCACTTTCTTGCCAACCAACTGGCCCATCTGAACGTGACCACCTCCACTGCCTCCCTTTCTGGTACGTGCCTGACTGCATGTGATTATTTCTCAGCTAACCTGCTGCTGGGACAGATAGAGCTGTCTCTGTGTCTGTTGTCAGTAATCGGCATTGCCAGAGGGAGGGATTGCAGAAGGGGGGCGGAGGGGAGGACGGTGAGCGCTGTAGTGCTCGTGCATGGAGAAGCTGGAGGTGGGTTGAGCGTGTTGTTGAGGCAGAAAGGAAGAATGGGATTTTGCAACAAGGAGGAAGTGGTGTGGTTGATTTGCCACATCACAGTTCTCAGTGTCCCACCCATTTGTTTTGACATAAATACCTACTCTCGAGCTATGTCCAGGCACGAAGACTAGACATGTACCTTCAGACTTGTGGTCTTCAGGGCTCGTTACTGCTCTTTGAAGCTTGAGCTTGATGTTTTAATGTTTTGTTTGGAGACTTAAGCATTTAGATTTGTAATTCTGCCCTTCTAGCCATTTCCCTGATTTACCTTGCAGAGTAAACATTCTTTCGTTCCATTTCCCAGACTTCCTTTTCCTTTTCTTTGCTGTTGGCTTAATTTTGAGATATGATACTTGAGTCAGAGGTAAGTATCTCCTTGGGAGTGAAACAAAAAAACATCTAAGGGTTTGAGTGAGCTAACTATTTTTTCTGTTTAGAAACAGCAGCTTATTTTCCAGTATTCTGGAAGTCTTCAAACACAGATCCTGCCAAAGGCACTGACTTTAACAGCAGCAGTGCTTAGGAGAACTTGGTCAGGGTTTCTGGCAGCTCTTACAAACCACTTAGAATAAATAGGTACATTGCTTTTAGCGAGTGCCCCAGAGCTTGAAAAGCACTGATGAAGACAAATTTGTATAGAATTTCTTCTTGTGGTTATAGTTCTCCATTTTCACTTCATGTACAGTGGGCCCAGTCTCCTCAGAGTTTGATATCTAGGATCTTAATAGCAAATCTGTAATTAATACAGCTGCATTTAGAAACTAAGACATTTGGAGGGTTTGTAGCAATAATTCACTGTGTGGCACAGCAGGGAACTCTGTGTGTTTTAAACATTCTCCACTTGTGTGTGTACAGATTTTTATAGTTGAATTGAGAATTTATAACATGCTGGGTCTCATATTCCAGGTCTGTTTCTAAAGCTATACACACAACTTGGACTAGGTCATAAATTTATGCAGATGAAATGAAGGCTGATTAGAATTTTAATATTAAGGAAGGAAATGGCCTTGGGTAGTGCACTACAGAGCAGAACAGCCCTTCTGTTAATACACAAGAGTATTACTGTTTTCTTGAACTTTGCCTTCCAATCCAATTACAACTTGTGCCTAGAAATCATAACTCTGGTGCCTCCCATTTGATAATGTTGAATGTTATCCTTGTCCAAGTTTATATCATTTCCAGTAGTAAAAACAATCTTAGTTATAAAACTGCTAGATAATATACCCCTAAAACTGAATTATGGGCAGCAGCACATGGTCTTTGTTGATAAACAAAGCAGAGTCATGATGGTATATCAACTTGGCCTCTGTTGATAAACAAAGCAGTCATGATGGTATATCAACTTGGCCCAGTTGTGTCTCTTTTTGAATTAAATGAAAGCAAGAATTTTTTCTTGTGACATGCATTTCTGGTGATGGCATATTGTATAACTCCCTCTTCGTGATAAGAATGAAGACAAAGCTTTCAGTGTAAATGATTTTGTTTTTTCAAGTCGAGCAAGATAACGGGAATCTGTGTGCCAGCTTTCATTTTAAGCACTTGTGTGATAGCATCACGCTCACAGGATGCAATGAGCTCATACCAGGAGTAGTCCCAGCCAGCTCCTTTATCAGCATAAGCCATCGTAGCTCAGAACATGTCCTCCCGTGTCCTCCTCCCATGCCCTCACTGATAACTGGATTGAACTAGATGCAGCATAATTCTCTGGATCTGTATTTACTGACACATCTTTGGTGCACATTCACAGCACACAGTGTTATTTCCGAAGTGTGGAATCTCATCCTGGTATTTGTTACATGAAAACTGATTCTGATTCCTTGGTATTTCAGAGTATGTTATTAGCATAGTACAACTAATCATTTTCTTACAAAGGGAATGACAGTGGTATCCTTGTTTAGATGCTGATTGTGTATTTTTAGGGTATAAATATATATAGCCCAATGTGGTGACTAAACTTGGCTGCTTTTCCTGCTGGTTTCTGTGGTTTCACTTCACTGTCCAGAAGAAGCGACAACATTCTTAACTCTGTTGCATCCCTCACCAGGATTGGTGTGATGTCCACTCTTGGCAGGAAAAGAACGATGTATATTTGGTTATTTGGGCCTTTAAGTGCTATAGCAGACTTCATAGTTTATTATCGATCTCTAAGAAGTTTTATTTATAGTTCTCGCACCATTAAAACACCACATTAGTGGCACAGTTTGAAACATATTTATCCCACTCAAAAGACTCAAGGGGCTGGGCACAGGCTGTTATGCAAGAAGCTTTACTTTAGATTTCTTCCCTTTTTTTTTTGATCACTTGTGTAATGTCTTTGAAATGTATGTCTGATGCTGATTCTTTTTTGTGTTCCATTGGGGGGGAATTTGATTTTGCAGCTGAAAGGATTGAATACTAAGTGTTCTTTTTGCATGTGTACATAAGAGGGTGTTTTCTTCTTTCAGGCAGAGAAAAGGCACTCCGAGGATTTAAGGCCCGATAAAGTAATTTAAAAAAAAAAAAAAGGAAACCCCAAAAGGCCAACATAGAAATGTATTTTTATAATTTGGGGGAATTTATACTGTAAATCAGAACAGAAGGAACAAACTGTATGAGAGATGCTATTGCAAATGAAAAAAATAATGAAATTATTATATTACGTCATGCACGTTGTAAGAACAGTGGGGATGAACTCTGACTTCCTTAGTGCTTTTTTCTCCCCTGTATTAGCCCACAAGTGTTTCAGTAACCAGAAATATACAGGGTTTTAATTACTTGCTATAACGAATCCGATGCTGAGAAAGAGAGTTGTATTCAGAGATTTTTGTTTTCCCCTTCTTTCTTAAAGTAGAAAAATGCTAATGTTTCCATTCCTTTCTGAACTTCCAGACTGGAACAGTATTTGATAATACTGTTCCCAGGGTAGAAGTGCCCTTCACAGATCCTCTTTGTAGAGCATATAAATTCTTTTGTTTGATTGTTGCAGTTTTTGGGCACAGCACAGCAAGTTTAGTGTTGGTATCTACACTGGGCTTGGCATTTCAGTGACATTCCATTTTAAAGGTTCTGCAGTGATTCAGTGCTGGAGGTGCAGTGAGTCTGCAGCTCTGGAAAGACTCATTTCTTTCTGGTGCCATATGTTATCTTTGATCAGGAAACCATTTGAACTGAGATGCCTTCAGATATTATATGAGCAAATATAGAAGTCCAGACCTTACTAGACAGTTTTACTGCAAGGGAGGATCCAGTTGTGGTTTTGCCTACAAACACTTTTTATCTGTTGAGTTACAGTTTTTAATTACTCACAAGTGTGGGGGATTTTATGTCAGCCATGTGAGCTCTTGCGAGCATTCAAAACTGAATTATCATTACAAATTTTCCCTGTATTTTTACTTCTTCTCCCTCCTCAATTCAGTCAAAAGCTGAGAAGAAGGGATTGTGACTGGAGAGAGATCTCTTCTTTCAGCAGGCAGTAATGGAAAGCCTGAGCCAGAGATCCAGCTGACATCTCATACCAGAAACTTCTCAAATGATCGAGGCATTGTACAAAATTCTGGCACCAAACCAGCCCGCTGGGCATACTCAGTGCTACCAAAACTGATCACCCGTAGTGAAGGACGCTGAGAAGTCCTGTGCTGCATCATGTGCCAGGAGCACTGTTCCTACACTAACCCTGGAGATCTTCCCACCTTCAGTGGAACCTGCCTTGCTCAACATGGACAGGAAATAACCAACCAACTGCAGAACCAACTCGACACATGTGTGTAAGGTAATCTGGTGTGTCCCCATGAGCACTGAGCGAATATTTGTACCCCAGAGCTTCCACAAGAACTGGTGGGAGTGCAGCTAACACCTTCACCCATATTCTTCCTGAAGAATTATACTATATCCAATGCTTGTTCTGGCAAAGACATCTTAATCTTATTGTAATAGTTTTTAATTACTCATTTCTGCAAGAGAGTCACCACGAGCCAGATACTCTGTGAACAATTATCCCAAGAAGTTGTTAATTACCGTGGAGCCACTACAGCTCTTTAAAATGTATTGCCTGCACCGATACCATAAATCCATTTTCCTCTCCACTTGTTATGGAGCCCTTTGTGCTCTGGATTCTGTGTTAATGAAGGTACAGAAGTGCTGCTGTGGCTTATTCCTCACACTGCTGCCTGTCATCTCTCTACAGACGAGCGTGGGAGATGGAGACATGGCTACAAAAGACCCTGCTAACCCAGTAAGTTAGGTATTATGTGGTCTAGGTTTTTTAATTCTGATTATCACTCTGGAGGAAGAGCCACAAAAAATGCTACAAAATTGTCTGTCTTTGTAGTGGATTTTGCGGCTTCCTGTTTGCAGCGTTTGCTGCGTGTCAATTTTTGCACTTTGGCCAAAACAAGACTGTTTTTTATGACTTTACTTCCAAAAGTGTTGAAAGCTTCTGTTGCTGTGTTATTTATTGTACAGCACTTAAATAACTTTATATACCGAACATATGCTAAAGCAGAATTCACAAAAGGCATCTCCCTCAGAGAACCTGCAGTTGGTGTCCTCCTGCAACCACGTAAATTTGCAAGGAAGACAGATGATTTAAAAGTTTTTGGACAGAATTAGGAAAATGATAAATATTAGGAACATTAAACCTAATTTGATTGAAATCCAGATACAAACCTTAACCTAAGAAGCTAAAAAGAGAGTAATGAAAGATAAATGCCTTTATTAGGGGCGAAGGATTTTAGAAGCCTTTAGAGGTCTGTGTGCTCTTTTATATGAGTTATGTTTCTGACACTCTCAATGTGGATTTAAAGCAGCTTTTTACTTACATGGAAAGATATACAAGCAGTTTGGCAGCTGATCTACTCTTTGAATAGATTAAAATGCCTCAAAAAAGTTGACAGTTGCTTGTAAGAGGAGCTGTATTAGTTATTTTTCTGCTTTTATTTCTAGTAAATAATAACTCTAGCTATTAAATCACTCCTATTCCTAAAGCATTTCCCATTACCACTGGTGTCCTGACAGGAATAATCTGTTAGGAAGGGTCTAATATGAGACCAGGTAAAAAAATATCTTAAAATCTTGTGAGCTCAATCTAACTTTTGTTTTGTGGTGACCAAAGAGGGAAAAAATTCCTTTTAAATAAATTTGTTCTCTTACTAAATAGATAACTAGCCAAATGCATTCCAAATATTTGTTCAACTGATCAAATATTGCTTTAGGTTTAGAAAACAAATTAACCGAATGTTTGAAGAATTAGACATTTTGTACCTGAACGCTTGTCTGTGTCGTTGCTTCTGTACTGATGACCCTTAGTACTTTGGTCAAAATAAAAGGCCCTTTTGATAAAAATAAGTCAGACAAATGTTTTTGCAACTTGGATAGTTCCTACTGTTGTGGGCATTCATGTTAAAATAGCACAGTTGTATATTTAAATTCCAGTAGTTTCATTAGGGAAAGACCAGTCAAACTGCAGTGGTGCTGTCCAATGCTGGTAATAAGGAATTTTTTTCTGAAGGAACTGAAAATATAAACAATAGTTAAAATTACAGTGTTTTGTTAGTCTATAAGTATTGGGGAAATCAGTTTCATATGCCTATATGGAAGGAAGAGGTGGGAGAAAGTGGACAGTGTGTCTTTTGGCAGCAGTACTAACTTATATAGCTTTAAATTGTTGCTGAAACTATTACCTGAGATATTTATTCATAAGTGTAGAGCTTTCTTCAGAGCCTAAACAGAAGTATTTGGTTGTGTAATCTTTCACTGTAAGCAAAATATACTGCATCTAATTTATAAGCACATTATTTGTTCTGCTGCAGTCAGTATGTGACTATATTTCTTCCAGTCAGTTAACAATTTCTATTCTGTATAATGTGGGTATTCCAGTGTAAGGCGGGAAAGGAAGAAATCAGAGCTCTGCGTAATGACATTAAGCTTTTAGGCTATAGACAGCTTAAATGGACTCACAGCTGCTTAACATATGCCCTCTGCCTGAACTCGCTTTATCACTTGGTATCTGACTTCTCTCAACATATAAAAAGTTGATGTGATTGATAGTCGGTCATACAGTATTTGTCAGGGGGAACTGAATCATTGTGTGTATAGATTCAGGAGTATAGAAAAATAAAGCTGAAGGAACAACAACAAAAACTGTTGACATTTTTTCCATTCATTAAGCTTTCCTAAAGCAACTCTTTTTGTTTGCTGGAGTTAGTGGTTGCTGGTTTTTCTAAGCAGCAATTGCTGAGTGATTTAGAGTGCATCTCTGCTCTTTTGTTTGGATTTCATTTGCGAAACCATTTAGAGTTATAAAACTGTCAACTGAAGAACATTCTATATATTTTGCCAGTGAGGGCCTTGTGCACGCAGAGTTTATGCATTTCTCTCCATTTTGTGGGCTGTTTGAATCTCAGTGTGTATCCCTGTTCTTCTTTGGGCTGGTTGTTAGAGTAAGTCCCGTAGCATTCTTTAGAGCAGCAGAAATCTTCAAAGTAATTATTAAATTGCATCTCAGATTAGTCATTAGATAAACGAGTGTGTAAGATTCGCTAACCACAACATCTTGCCCTTGGCCAAGCCTAACCCAGCAGTGTAGTAATAGAAGGCTCTGCTGATGCTTAAAACACATGAAATTTAGAAGCCCTGAACTGCAACTGGAATTGAATTATGCACCTAAACATTAGAAAGCATAGACCAGAACTGTTAGTCATGTTAATTACAGTAGTTAAGCCACAGTATGGTACCTTTTTGAACTCTCAGATGCCCTATAATAACTACCAGCTGGGAGTTGACAAATGTTATGCAAACTCTGTAACTTGGAGTTTTGCTCACAGTTTCTCTCCTGCAGGGTTTCTTTGGTGGCTAAGCTCAGCTTTACATTGCATGGAAGCTGTAGGGCCAAGGTCCATCATCGTTCTGCACAATTGTAATCACTCCTGGCCTTGCTGCTGGCCCTGTTTCATGTAGTTCATGTATTTATTTCAGATTTTCTATTCCTGTTGTTCATAAGGTATGGCAGACCCAGGTTATCAGGTACTTAAATTATATAAATGTGGATGTGACAAGTCTGTGATATACTGTTGTGCTGAACACGTGTCTGAAGGTCAGAAATTTCCACAAAGCAAAGTTCCACAGTGGGTTTAAATTTATGTTACTTTGAGCTAGATGCAAAGTTTGACTTGAAACTGCCAGCAGGAAGCATACATCCTGTCATGACAGTTGTCAAGGAAAAGGATGGACCGTGCTCCTGTTTGTATTCTTGAAAGCTGGAATCTGTCATGCATTTGTTCCTGGATGCCTGGTTGATCATGAACAGTGGGAGATAAGTGAAAACCGCTCTGGAATTTTTGGAGTCAAAAGTTTGTAAGGGGCAATGACAGATTTTATGAAAGCATTAAATAACTGAAGAGTTCACCCATCGAATCTGGAAGAGTCTGCGCAGGAAGTACAGTGTTTTCTCTTTGCTAGCTTGGAAGGTTTTGATTTTCCTGGCTTCCCTGACTTTTCCGGTGTTCCCTGTTCTCCTTGACTTCACACTTCAGTAACCATTAACCATGCTGCCTGCATCACTGGCAGGAGATCAGATCTCCATTTCTATCTTATGACCTTCCAGTACAATTTTAGCTCCCAGTATTCCAAGGGGAAGGTTTTCATTTTTTAAGAAAAGAATTAATGAGAAAATTTCTTCATCAAACTTGACCCCCCCCCCCCCTTTGCAAATTGCAATTTTATTCAATGTGGTTTTGGAAACATATTCACTTTTCATTTAATCTTCAGCAGAGAAGTATCACATCTGATTGCTCATTTCACATTCATAATAATGGAATGTCTCTCGTTAAGCTAGAATCCTTATTTTCACTTAGATTTTAGTTTAATTTTTCTGTTTCAAAGTATGTTGTATTGTTCCCAGGTAAACAGAAATATGAAGCTTTTCTGTTGCCATTCAACAAAGAATTCTGACATCTTGGCTTTTATCCAGACTAGTTAAATTTTTTTATTATTTTATTTTAAAGATCAGGATTTCCCTTGAGATGGACCTTCCATTTGCTGTTAATCTCTCTCTTCCTTTGCTCTCCTTTTCTTCTGCCAAGCACAAACTACTTCACTTTCAAAGCTTTGCAGTCTAATCCCACTGTAGCCATTATCCCTGTGCTCTATGGAAATGTTGACTCTTGGTTCACTAACAACTCAAACATTTACCTTTGACCATCTGCATTTTCTAATGAACATCTCCAGTGCCTTTTGCTGTTCTGCCCCTGCTGCAATGGAGAAGTTCCTTGTTGTTGCTATCTTAAAACTTTCTTTTGATCCCTGAAAAATTACATGGTAACAGAACAAGTATGTGATAAACTTAATCCTGCTGTTAGTGGGTGGGTCCAGGCTGTCTTGTATTTCACATGTTATTCCTTCTGTACTTATCCACTCTATTTTATACTGAACTTTAAAATTATGTGGGCAACTTCTGTTTTCTGTTGTATTTGTACTTGATTTATCAAAGATGTAAAATGTAAATTCAGCAGGAAAAGCTTGGCTTTGAAACTATCATGAGTTGTAAATTCAATCCTTGTAAATTCTGGTATTTATTTTGTAAATATATGTAAGCTACTTATTATTGAAATGTAGATTAATACAACTTTATTTTAGGATAACTTGCTACATGCCTTAATTCCAAAATAAGCAAACACCACCAACACCTTGTGCTGTGCAGCTTTTACAATGATATCTCTCAGTGTGGTCTGTTGGAATACAAACAGGTTTTATGGAACATTTTTTTCTAAACAGTCAACAGGTTTTAATTTAGGTTCTTAAATCATAATTGTTTTTCAATTTTCTGCTCTGCCTCACAAATGCATAATGAGGGCACACCTGATGCTATAAAAACCAGATGTCATTTCGGTATTCCAGGGCTGTGTGATAAATTTGGAGAGCTTAAAAGTTGGTATCATAGATTTATAGTTATCGGGGAGCTCACAAGAGCAGAAAGCATGTAGAGCGTTGCTAAATAAACAGGATCTGGGAATGGATTGCACTTTATTTTCAGAGACTTTCAAAATGCTGAAATTATAGGTGGAATTTTCTTAAGGAACTTTCAGGAGACCATTTCAAACTCCCAAACAATATATTCAAGTTCTTTCTCCCTACCAGTCATGTTAAATGAGCCTGTGCAGTGCCACTTGCACTTGATCATGGTGATTTGAAGAGCAGCAAGCAGACCTGAAGGAAAATTAGATTGTGTAATTCATGCCAGCTCTCAGAAACTTTCCTCCTTTACCATTCTCGAGACAAAACTTAAATAGGATGTTCAGTGGGAACTGAACTGTACCTGAGATACAGTTTTACAGTACAGCTTTATAGTACTTGTTTCTTTAAACAGGTTCAGATTCTGCATACAAGTGTTCAGTGGTCTATTAATGGAAATTATAAATATTTAGAAGAATAATAATTTCGCAGAAATTAATTGTCAAGGCCTAGGTCACCCATCTCTGGTTATCACTAGGCATAAAGTCAAGTGCAAAAATCAGTGAAGTCCATCACATTCATTCCTTATTTTGTGTTAAGATGTCTCTCTTTTCACAACCAAAGTGAGGGTCCAATTCTCTGTCTCCCAAACCACTTATCCCCTTGTAAAGCAAATCAAGTGGCAAGACATGAGTTGAGGTTGTTGATACCCTTACATTTGGTTATCATGGTATGAACGTGCAAGACAGTTGAGGGGCTGCTCATGTTCTGGGGGTTGCTGTGGGTGTCTATTTTAGGGTTGTTGAATCATGAAGTGATCACATTCTGCTAAAGAAATGAATCCTGCCCACTCTCTTTTCTTGAGTGTCTCCTCTTGGGTCTTGTTCCTCACAGATTGCAAACCGCGTGTTCCTGCGTACACGTGTGTGTGCAGTTGAGTGTGTATGAATGTAGCATGTGTGAAATGCATTCTGCTAGGTTTTAAAAAAGATCTTACTATAGCACACTACCAGTGATGCTAGTTTTATCTAATGAGAAGTTGATGAATAAAAGTTTTTTTGAGGTCTGGGAGAATATTCAGAGGGTTTGAGAGCAGAGTGTATCAACCCCAGGAGATTCATCCCCTCTAGCCATGCATCCTGTTGAACTGTGGAGATGAAGACAGTGACAACTTGTTGGTAAAGAAATATCAAGTTTTTTACAGGTTTTGATAACTGTTGTTTCTAACAAAAGTGCTTCCTAAGTCAAATCCAAGGATTCCCGTTTGGATTGTGAGGAAACCCACCTTTCCTAGGGATTGACAACCATTTATTTTTCATTTAATATTTTGTCTTCTGCTTCACTAGTCTTTCCAATAGATGGGAAAAATGTACCTTCTCCAGCTGTATGTTAATTACTTTCCACTTTTGAGTCAGAATGGGTACATTGCAGAGAAGCTGTCAACTTGAGACTGAGCAAACTAAATATGCTCAGCTGAGTGAATCCAGCACTGTGAATGTGAACCACTGGTGTAAATTAGAAAGGAGACACCTTGAAGCTTTACCATATTCAAGAAGTGTCAGATCATGTTCATTTGAAAGGGATGGCAACGCTCTTTCTCCACCAGTGTAGGCATGAGTATTATGTTTCACCCAAGATGGGCTATCCAGGTGTTCAGCAGACGCTGATGTCTGCACCTTTATTGTTGAATTTCCACCTTTTTTGAGTAGCATTCAACTTGTTTTGTACAATCCCAGGTATTTCCCTTCATAAAATCATAAATGGGTGAGGTTAAAACAAAATGTTTGTCCTTCCACTTTTAAAATAGTTTCATGTGCTTTTCTGACTGTTTCAAAACCTTATGGACTGTTTTAAAACAGCTCTTTTACCAGCATTCGTTGCTGTAAGAACAATTGGCAGTATTAGGAACTCTTGACTATGGTGAAGATGTGATTCATTGTTGAGGACAAAGTACTCCCAAATATCATGACAAGCAGAAATGGGAGAAATTGGTTCCCATTAGTTCTATTTTGTTGTATACAACTCAGTGAAGCAACATGAGATCTCCATACTCTAAAGGGAGAGTTGGAAGGACTGTGTCACTGTGCAGGGAATCTGCTTTAACAACATTGACATGACTGAGAAAGCATGATAAATCCTGCCTTCTGGTATGACTGCTAGAATATCTGTATTTGATCAAAACTTCTGATTGAGAAAATATCTTTTTTTTCCATATTGTGTGTTTGAAAAGAATACATTCCATTAACAGTAAGTGCTGTGGAAACTCACACCACTTGGCTTCTGAAAAACACATCCCTTTGAACCAAAATATCCCACACTCTGCTTTAAAGATAATATTTATATTTCTGCTGAGGGAGTAATGGGGAGGAATATCACTTGAGCTTGAGAATGTCAGTACAAGTGATACGTGTTGTGTAAGACCCACCTAAGTTTTCCTTGTTTGAAATGTTAAAAAAAGACTTCAATGAGTTCTTCTGCATAAGGATAAATTTAGCTCCAAGAGCAGTGCAAAACAGACTTGTTGATTGGTGTGGGAGTGACTGCTGTGATTCCCAAGCTATGAAGGTGCTGTCATTTCTGCAAAGGATCTGTGCAGGGGAGGAGAACACAGAACTGGTTTTGAAAAAGGAATCGTGGATCTGTGGATATGCCCAAAACCTCATATAGGGTCCTATTCTGTTATGAATCAAGATTTTGCTTTTTTTGTTGTAAATTGTTGTTCCTTAATCACATTTTGGCTAGAATTTTGTGACAGTTTTGTGTGAAAAGTTCAAAACTGGATTAATAAATCACTGTAAAAACTTCTTACTATTTAAATACTGCATCAGCTATTTTCGTAGCTTTATTAGAACAGTTCATACTTAAACTTACATCCTTTACTTTTGGTCATGGAAGTGTTCTCCAGGTCATTCTGTAGGTCTGTGAGTCATCCACTTCCATGTGTTGTGAGAATTATAAAATGACCCTTAAAGGGGGTGTGTTTTCCAAGGAAAGAGCAACGTTGCACCTGCAGAAATACATCTGCACTTGCTGTGCTGAATTAGTGCATTCTGTCTGGTGGTACTGAAAGGGAGCAGATGCTGGGAAGTCTCTTCTTTCTACCTTCAGAGTCAACCAGGCTTTTGTACCCTACTGGCTGGGGATCATGAGGTGCCAAAGAAGTGGAAGTGGAGGTATCCAGTCCCTCCTCAACCCTCTCTGGGACTGAGTGTGTGTGTTGCTGTCAACATCTAATGATGACCAGCATGGAGGGGACAAGCACTTTTGCTCTTGCTCCACAGGCACCTATTTATTATCTGTTCTAGTCAATTCCTGCCGCTGCTGGAAAAGAGACGTAGATATCACCATTTTTGCTTGCTTTGCAGAAGGCAAGCTTTGATTTCATCCTGTCTCTCACTGAAGTCTACATAAATCATCTGAAGCCGGCCAAAAACTTCGGAAGAATCTTGTGATCCACAGCTGTTATCTGTGCCTTTCCCATTTTTGTTAGGGATAAATGGCAGAATACACATGTGCTGCATAAACCTGTGTTTAATGTGCCAGAAATCCCCCTTGGCTGCATGAACAACTAATTGCAAAGTTCTTTTTGACAAAACAATCAGCCTTGCCCCCGTGCATGCACGCTGCTGTAATTCGCGGTACAGAGCAGCACATGGAACTCGGTGCAAGTATGTTCTGTATGTGGCTGCTATGGTGATTAAAATACATAAATAAAATAGATAAATATGGACCATATTAGAAACCCATTACTGGCACTGTCTCAGATCACAGTCTGCTCCAGCCTGCGGTTGTCAGTGGTGTTTCCTTGCTCCGAGCGGGCCCTCCTGGAGCGGGAGCTCCTGGGGGGGCTGCACTTATGCAATGGCCCTGTCCTACCTTGTCAGCTCGCAAATTCAACACAAAACCGCTAAACAAAGGGCTTTTGTGCACGGTTTATAGTTCAGCGAGGATTAGTGGCCTGACACGGTTTTCGGACGGGACAAGCTTAGCGTTAAGTCTCCCGAGGTTAACGAGGGCGGACGCGGGGCAGGCGGGGGGGCTGGGGCAGGACGGGCTCGCTCCGGCTTCGGACGCGGTACGAGAGACTTGATACAAAAGCAGGTTCTGCTTACCTGGGTCGGTGTGTCGGTCACGTGTTCCCAATGTTCCAGCTGCCTTAGGATGCGGATGATGTGGATGATCTCAGGCGTTTGCTCGCAGTCCTCCCCGCAGCTCCAGAGGTCCCCTCCGCCGGGCTGGACATCCTAGCCTGTTCCTGGGCTCCGGCTGGATCAGATTCCTGCTTTTCTTCCCCCTCTCACCTTTTACCATTCTCCGACCGTAAAATCCATCCCTTTCCTGAAATGCAGGACGATGCACTTGTCCAATGAAGTTTTTCTAGGCGGGATTCAAATTCCAAACAAGCCTTTCATTTCCTCCGCGCTGGGGGGAGAGCGAAGGCAGGGAGGCGAAGGAAAGTGCTCGCTTCCTTTAAATCCCCACCAGCGTCTTCCCAGCGCTGGAAGCAAAGTAGCTTGTCATGGTGATCTTCGGAGTTTAACTTTAGAGGGGGAGGGAGAAAGTGGAAAGCAAACTGAATGCTGTAGTGGAGATTTCTCTCTTCCCCCACTGGGCCCCTTGCCGACTGTTTTTATTGATTTCAATCACTGGAGGCTAGCTGGCTCTCAGAAGAAACACTGTGTAATGTGTTCTTTCCTGGCTTTCATTAAAGAAACTCAATGCAGTGCGGTCACGCTGCCGAGCTCGCCTGGCAACCTGCCTACACCCTGTGGTACCTCTTTCATTGGAGGAGATCGAGCTCGTGGTTTGGGGTTGGTTTATTTATTTTTTTCCTAATTCTCCAGCAAGGATTTCAAAACAGCCCCGCTCTGCTTCCACCTCCTCTCGCAGCCCAAAGCCTTTTCAAGCTTCGGAAGAAATTGTCAGCAACCCCTAAAGGGGACGACTTTGGTGGCAATGGAAACACCGAGTGCTGCGACAGTCTCGTGCTCCTTCTATTAAAATTCCTCTGTGTTTGTGGGGAGGGGTTAAAAGGGCTGCGTGTAAGCCACAGGGATGTGGATACAAATGACTTCCAAGGGGTTTCCTTTTCTTTTCTTTCTTTTTTTTTTTTTTTTTTTTTTTTTAATTCCATCGTCTCCTGATTGGTTAACGTGGTTTAATTAAGGGTAAGGGAGTAAGCAAAATCCTTCAACAAATATGTGAAAATTCCTGGCAGAGCTGCAGTTGCAAATGAAGCAAAACTGCATTCCCCGAGCCTGCAGTTGCGGTGGTGTCTGAAATATTTCTGTTGTATTCGGGGCTGTGATAGTGGTGGAGGAAAATGAGAAATACAATATGATACTAATTTATGCCTTAGAACTTAATCTGCTACAGTAGGTACTTTATGGGAGCAAACAGTCTATAAAGTGGAATTCAACAAGCTATGTTCTGTAAGTCGTGTATTCTGTGTGGCTGTAAATTCTTTAATTTAATTTGGTAAATTGTTCAATTTCTTCTTATTCAGCAGTTGCTAATGATAACACTTTATGGGCTCTTCACAGTTGGCTGTAAATCTATGAGACATGCAAAGATGACATAGTTTTAAATTAAGCTGGGTTTCAAGCTAATCAAGGGGCATCTATTCTAAGTTACAGCTCCAAATTTAGGGTGCTACCTGATCCCTTGTGCTCCTGAGATACTATAGCTGTGTACACAAGGAGGCTTTTCTTAAAAAAAAAAAAAAAAGGCATTTACATGACCACAAAAAGAATCCTTTCCTGAAGCACAAAGATAAAAAGCCTGTTCTTATTTAAATCTGGTTTCCTGCAGAACTTGTTTGAGGCTTCTCTGCCTGGGTTGAAACTACAGAAACCTTTCCAAACCAACTAAATATAAATTATGCCCAGTGTTTTTATTGCAAGGCGTTGAGATTCTAAAAACACCTAGCTTTTATAAAAAATGTCTTATTTTTCTTTGAGCAGTGTGTAAGTTTTAAAAATTCTTCCTCCGTAAGTACAACAGACATGATGTAAGGAGGAGTACTTCTACATACTGCTTTTCATTTAAAATTTGCTTTCTGCATGATAATGAAATTTCCTGTGCCCTCTCTGGTCATACTTCTTTTCAAAAGGTTGTAGATGATAGAACATAATTATTTAAATTCAGGATGGCCATGAACTGTTCTATGCAAATTCTCTAGCTGTAGCTGGAGCACGGCTCTGTGGCCAGCCTCGGACAGTAAATCATTTGTCAGCCTTTCTTTTATGAACCTTGTGTGTAAGGGTTTGCCAGCCTTTCTTCTCTGTGGGTTTTGAACTGTGTGTTTATAGATTCTGCTTTTTGTTTTTAAGCCGGCAGATGGCCAGTTATTTATCAGGGTTCATATGTATTGTGTAAGGCAGGAACAGGACGTTTTGCATGCTGATATTGTTTGTGGGGCATTTTTGGGGCAGGAGGCTACTCGTAAGCAGAAGCCGTTATGTGACGGGTCGGTGGCTCTTGGTCAGAGAACAAAGCCCCTTTTGACATTTCTCTGTATTAAAAGTTATGAAATAACATGAGCTTCATGAACAAACAAGGTGATACAATGCTCCTACTATGAAACAAACCATATAACCTATTTCCCCTCCATTTTGAACTCGCTGGAGTTCTAAAATTTGACGCCCTTTTTTATATGTTTGTCACCGTTATTTTTTCCTTTGAATTTCTGCCGTTGCTTGCTTTGCTGTTGTACAGACTTGTGGTGCTGTGCTGGGAGAAAAGGATAAAAGTCTGTCGGTTTTGGAGGAGCTGGATTCACTGTTACTAATAAATAGTGAATTTGGTCTTGTGGCTTGATCTGTGGTTGCTGTTATAGGTTTGGCAGCAAAGCCAAACCCCTGATCAGGCAGAAAGTTCAGACCTACACAGGCGAATCATAAAGGCAGAATTTAATAGACGAGTAGTCGGTTGGTTGTGGCAATTCTTCAGAGTTTCTGACCCCATCAACTTTATGCTGTGCTGGCAACAGACAACCAGGGATGCAAATGTGGGAGGTTTGGACACAGTGATGGGCGAGGAGGAGGAACAGAAGTCTTTAGGAGATGTCTTTGGTTCTACTCAAGTATGAGACAGTCAAGGACTTTTGTGTAACTGTAAGTCTGGAAACAAATTTAAAAATGCACTTAGTGCTCTGCTGAAAATACAACACAATTAGTGTTAAACCCATCTGAGTGCTGCTTGCTCAGCTGTTATGGTTCATAGTCCCCTGGCAGTACAAGCTTTTATGCAGATGCAATCCCTGAAAACCTACACCTGTTTGGTTCTGCCACTCCTGCTGAAATAAAAAAGGGTCAGATATCTTCAAGAAAACCTGTACATCTTTCTTCTGGTTTCTCTTGCAGTTCTACTTATTTTTCTCTGTTCTGAATTGCTTGGCAGGGCTGCTTTACACTGTTAAATGCTTCTCTTCAGTGTGAGCTGTCTCCCCATTTATGATGGGTAAGCTCATTCACAAAGATGACTTATAAAATGTTTCAAATTTGTGCAATATTTCCCGGTTACAAAGAATGACGGAAAACTTTAACCGGTATCTAAAACTGCCACAGCTGAAGCCTCCAGATATTTTGAGACAGATGTCTCAGACTATTTACAGCATATTGCTATATTTACACACAGTTCAGAAGTTTGGAAACTGGCACTGATGAAAGGCACTGTATTGGCAGTCACAGCACTTTGCCTGCAGATAGACAGGGTACAGTATAAACTTTGGGAATTCGCTGGAAGATGCCTGAACTCACATCTCTGTACCCATACGAAGTTGACGTGGGTTTTTAATGAGCGTAAGTGTGAAAGATTTGGGGGTCTGCCTTTTACTCAAAATATGGCATCCAGTGGCAATATCCCTTTTAGCACCTTTTCAGGCCTTCTGGAAAGCCTCCAAGTGGAAGAGTCCCACCTCCTTAATCACGAGAAAACACTGCCTCTCCTCTGAATGTCATTCATTCAAGTGTGCTGACCTGGCCTGACCTTGTTTAGATTGAGATCTAATGAGCCCAGGATCCAAGGTGGTGTGGTAGCTCTCAGCAGGCTTTGCAAATAAGCAAGTGTTGTGTTTTTCTGTGTGCATGTGGTTTAAATTTATCACGTCAATAAACAAGTGTCTCACACGCTCAAATAGGGACTTTACAATGTTGTAGTTAAGACTAAATTGCAGCACTACAAATTGTGATGTCACTTTATAAATATAGAAGGGGACAACGTGGAATATTTATGACCTCAAAACAATGAAGTCCTGTTGGTTGGGTTTTTAAAATTTAAACAGTGGCATAATAGTAAAACTCTTAATCCAAATGGGCCATGAACTGGGCACATCTTTCAGAAGAACAGTCACACTAATGGTTTGGAGAAAGAGAAATTAAAAAATAAGGCTATTGATTTAAAGAAAGGAGAGATGCATCAGTAAAGTAATAAATAATAAACACAGCTAGGATTGAAATTCCAGTAAAAGGTTTGGTTTTTTGTTTCTTTCAATTCCCAGGTTTGGGGGGAATGTTTTTTTAATATGAATTGCGATAAAATTGCCCTCAGCCTCAGTGGAGAATATACCATCAAAGGTAGGTATTTTCTGAAGCACATAAGGCTTTCAAATTAAAAACCAGTCAAGGACAGACTGTGGCATGTACTACTAAGTTAACCAAGTTGACATGGATGGGTAAAAGTACAGTTGGAACTAGAGAAGTTATTTGAGCCGCGAGGTTGTGAGTTTTCGCGGGATGTGTGCTGGCAGTCACAGACAGAAGCCTGACGAATCCCGCTTTCCTTGAATGATGCTGTGGGCCAGCAGAAGGTACCTCCAGCTGTAAATCCTGACTCTTTCACGCCGGGACAGCCGCAGCCCCGCAGGAGAACAATGCTCTTGTGTCAGACAGCCCACGGCACGTCAGTGGTGATGCTGGAAACAAACGTTGTTAGGGCCCGGTATTTACGTTGGGACCCACAGGGAGGGAGCAACTTGTTTTGTTTTTAGTGGAGCAGCCGGGGAGAGGGATAAAAAGGTTTTTGATAATGCCAGGAATGTGGGGGGGGGGGAAGGAAGGCACCAAGATATGCATTTACTGTAAGTATGAAGAAGCAGAGGCCTCTTTATCAGAGCAGCTCTAATGATGTGCCACAGTCACTTTATTTGAAAGCTTCATGGCTCACAGAAAAGTAAACAAATTCATTACATTATTTTTAAAAGAAGATTAACTGTAGTGTGTCGTCTGTTGGACAGCTGCTGTAGTAATCTTTTACAAACACTTTATAAATGACCACCCTCAGTGTTTTCCAGGGCTTTGTGTGGCTGGATTGTTTTTTTTAGTAAGTATCAGGGTGGCTTTTCAAATGAAAACGTTGTTTCCTGTATAACAATTTAATTCTACCTTCACCCTAAATATTATTTTATTCTCAGAATGAACTATAAAATGTCTTCTATACAAATGCAACATATGTTGCTTGTTTTGCATATGTTTGCAATGAATGCTGGCTCTTCAATAAAAGTAGGTAGTATTCTGAACAAAAAAAGCAAATGCTCTTTACTGTCATACTTCCATTTATTCTGTTTTCTTCTTTCTTGCCCTTTCTTTGGTCTGTGAAAACACAAAGTTGAAAAGATGAGTCAGAGTAAACTTACATGGTAGGTAAATTGACACTGAACAAATGTTTAGACCCCAGCAGGTGTCTTTGGCAAATAAAGTTGTGTTCAGGTATTGTCTTGTTTAACATCCTTTGGTTAATGTCAGCAAGAATAACCTTATTTAGCTCTTTGCGTGGATTTGTGTTTGAAAGCATTCAGCTAACACAAATTGATATAACACTAAGGATTTGTGAGTTTATAATGTGGTTTTAACCAATCTTGCCATTAAGCAGTTGATCTTGTGCATTCAGGTTTCAGTTATGGGTTCCTCAAACAGGTGTGGAAGGAGCAGAGAGAGGAGGAAGAGCATTTCTTTCTCGCTCAGTTGGCCTCCGTGGGCATCCCAGGCTCTAGCAGAGAGCACCTCTTTCAAACATGAAGGAATCCCTGCAGTCAGACTCATCTTGCTGTGGAACAGTGTTTTATTTCTACACAGTGTAATCTCACGCTGGATTTTATGTGATAAACTCAGTGTGTCTATTTAATGCTCTTCATCTGTACATGAAATATTTATTTTCATTTGGGATAAGCTGGTGCTGGCAGTACGGTTTTAGATGTGAATAATTAACTGTTCTGTCTACAAACCTAAAGAAATGCCAACCTTTGTGAGATATACTGATCTGTATGTGTTTATTGAAGATTGTGCATGTGTTCCCTCAAGATTGCTAAAGTTTCTCCAAGTGGTCTTGGATGAAGATGGTAGTTGTCACATCTTCTCCCTTGGCATAATCGAGATGAAGCCTCTGTATGGCAGACAGAGGTTTTCTCAGTCCATGGGAGTGTGTGGTTGCACAAAAAGCAGAAACTGAGAATCTCAGGGAAACCCTTCTGCTCCCACTGAAATGTGTGTATGCTAAAAGAAATCCAAACTCCACTGTGAAACAGCCTCTGCTGTTTACATGCCCCCCTCAAGTTTGAGTGTGGGAGAACAAACAGCACAGGAAGTTTTAGATATGATGTTTAATGCATAGCTAGAGGTGCTCAGATACCTGAAGGTGCTCAGAACTGCATCATTATCTATAGAGGGCAGTTCAACAGATCTCTGCAAGTGCAGCATTTGCAGTTCTGTGAATTGGGCAGAGCAGAGAGGCAGTGGAAATACAGTGAACAGTAAAAACATGAAGCCTGAAGCTTGTTTTTGAATATTACCTGTGCCCTTTTTTGAATTTATGCACATTTTGTTCACTTTCCTGTGGAAATATAAACACTTCATTTAAATTTCGATTATTTCAGGCAACAAAAGAAGAGGAAGAACTTGTCGCAGAGGAAGAGCAAGAACTTACTCCAGAGGAAAAGAGGAAACTGGAAAGAAAATTAAAGAAAGAGCGCAAGAAGAAGGAGAAGCAGCTGATGAGGGAGGCTGGAATCTCCATTAAAAAGGTGGTGCCCCAAAAGCCATCGGGCTCGGAACGGGCTCTGGCCTATTTAACCAGGTAAGAGCAGTAAAACCGCCACAGGTGCTCCCTGCAGAGGGAATCTGTAAACCAGGAATCCAGAACACGCTGTACCGAGTAATAGCACATTAAAGGAAATTGCTGCAGTTTAGTACTGAGTTAATGTTTCATCTCAGTTGACACCCTGGAAGACAGTTGATCACCCCATTGTATTTCTGTCACAGGAACAACAGAGAGAAGTGAAGTATGGTGCAAACATTTTACAGAAAGGCAGCTCCTGTCCTGAAGATATTATGGTGGCTATATAAATATCGTGGGGTTAGCTGCACTTGGAGGGATGAAAGGCAGATTGCAGAGAAGACTGCAGAGAGAAAATGAGTTTTGTTTCTGGAGTGTGCTGTTCCAAGCAAAGGAGTTCCAGTTGTTCTGTTTATGTAAGCAAATTCCATGGAATGGTTAAGCATTATGGAGTCTGAATTAAACCACCTGCATGATGTTTGGATATTTGTAAATTAGGATGGGATTATGCCACTGTTTTAAGGTTAATAGTGTACAATGCCTGATTTTTACATACCAAACTGTACACCAAGTATAGTGGCTGATTTCAGATTGGAGGCAATTACTTCATCCAGTTAGCACACTTATTTAGAAGTCTTAAAATTCCAGCACAAAGCAAAGTCTATGGTTAAACTAAAGAACTACAGGGAAGCATTCAGAGTACCCCACAGACAGTAAGAGGTCATGTATAAACAGGATGATAGTGTTTATTTTTTCCAAACTGCAGAATATACCCTGTCTGTAAGACCTCCTGAAAGCTGGCATCTTACAAATAGTGGGTTACCACATGGAATAATTCCAGGGTTGCATCTCTGGCCGTGCTCAAAACTGAAGCATCCAGACTGTCTGAATTGTTACTTACCACTCGCAGTGGGGAGGGAGGAAATTAATTGCATTCCAGGCAGAGGGACATGTGCATTTTTGTTACATAACCCTCAGCACGCAGCGATAGCAAAATGACAATAATATTTTTGATCTGGAAAACAGCTGGAGTAGTTCACCACTGTTTTGAACTGCAAATGGATTGACAGATAGCTTTGAACCATCTGCTCAGCCTGCAGTCTGGTATGTGTGCTCTGGTAAGTGGTGGATCTCTGATGGATTTCAGGTTTGGAAAGCAAAGGAACAAGCTGTGGGGTTTTGCTTGTTATTGCACTGTTATCTGTATGGATTTTTACCTTGTTAGGTGAGAGAATATGAAATTATAATTGAACTAATATTTGAACCAATTTGATTCTGGAGTTTCACTTAACCTGTACCAAATTACCTTGAAATAGAATACCTGCTCTGTTAATGGTCTTGTAATACAGAGTCTATGGGCTGTCTGTACAGCAGTAGGTTGCGAGGGATTCTTTCATCAGCAGACAATTTGAATTTTGTAGACTTAACAGGGATGGTCATAAGATGCTGAACTGCCAAGCAAACATAACCAGAGTCACTGTTCTAGCCCCAAATACAGAGGAACCATCTTGCACTGTTGTAAGTTATAGAAAAAGAGCTTAATCCTATTACATCTCAGACTTTTTTTGAACACAGTAAGACTGAAAGAAGAAACAACTGGATTTAAAGGAATCACAGAAGTAATATATTAGCTGGGGAAGGGGAACAGAAGTCCAATTTCTGGAAGTCCATTGCAAACCCTCGAGCAACATCAGTGGGTCAAGGTTTTCAGTCTATGTGCTTTTGTATGAATTAATATGTGTGAGGATAAGTAAATCTTATAGATGCAAGAGGTTAATATAATTGAAAGTAAACAAAAGGGTGCTGTGGATTTGTGTTTTGCCCCACCTACAATAAAAGCCTTACGTGACACAAGGGTTGGTAAGTGGAGTGACATCTTAACTCCATAATGGCATGTAATTCTCCTGTAGGACAGGTGGAACTTGAAGTACCATGTGATAACTGAAACTGTCATTTTTATTTACTAAGGGGCTCTTTGCAGTATGAGAGCACAGCTGTATGAGGCACGAGGTGACTTTCACAAAGCCGTGCTTCGTGCTGTTAGTTGGCGGGAGTTAATGAAGGAGAGCATTGATGAGAGGGAGTGAGGCACACAGTGTGCAGGGAGCAGGACTGCTCATCACATCCTGCCCTTCCTGACGCTTTCAGACCAGCCCTGCAGCAGGGGAGCCAGATTCCAAGTGATGCAATGCTGGACTCAGGACGTGGGTGTCATTGGCAGCACCGTCGGTGGGTGCTGCTGCTGGGGGTCTGTGCTGCTGGCACAGTGTGCTCTGCAGTTCTTCCAGTTCTCCAGTTTCTTTATTTGAGCCTGAAAACAAATGGGCCTTGATGTTTTCCAGTCTCCAGAGGGATCAAATTATAATTTTATTGGAGGACCGTCCTAGCAATTGAGAGAAGCTTTTTTCACCATGCTCATGGCATGGCCACATGTGACAGCAGCTGATGCCAGCTCACAAACTGCAGCCCCCAACTACCCAAGGTGCTGAAGGGCTTCCCCTGTGAGGTGGTGACATTCATAGCCCAGGCTTTTGAGCTGCTTGCCCAGTTAATGAGACCAGGATGAGCATGGCCAGGGTTTGCACTCCTGATGGAGGAGATCAGCAGCCAAATGACTCCTGGCTTTTTGCCTCTCTCACTTTCTGTTGGCCCGTGAGAAAAGGAATGGGGGAAGAAATATAGTCTTTGCTTCAGCAATTTTTGTCTCACCTTTTCCCTGGGTGAGATAATCACAGGTGGTTCCCAAGGCAGTTCTGTCCAAGGAGCAGTCAGCATGTCTGTGGAAACAGAGGAAAGTTACTGCCATCAGACTCCCCAGCTTGGTGAGGGAGCAGACAGTAAGAGCTGAAGATATATGGAGGATTAAAAATAGGGAGCTGAAGCAGAAAGGTTATAAAACTCTGGAAAGGAAAAAAGAGAATGTGAAATAATGAAAAAAACCCAGAGTGGTGCTAAGCAGAAGAGAAAAATAACCTGTAAAATTACTGCAGAGGAATAACAAAAAGCAGCAGTGAGAAAGTGTTAGTGGTTGAATAAACTGCTGAAATCTCTTCCTTTTAATGATGACAGTCCTTGTTTCTTTATGATGGTAAGTGATGATTCAGATTTAAAGCCAAGATTAGAATGTCTCATTACTGTAATTCTTGGAAAATCTTGAAAAATTCATCCTTTTTTGAGCATTAAGCGACTTCAAGTGAAAAGATGTTGCAATTCATGAGAATGGTAATTATAACCTCACTGACCTTCTGTGGTGTTAAAATGTTGGCAGAACTTGTTTGTCTTGGCAAGCCACTCTCTCCTAGAAGCTGCTGTTCTTGTGTTTGGCTTGCAAAGTTCATTGCTGTATGGATCTGCACATATGGTTTTCTCCATCACCCATCAAAGGAGTAGACAGAGATCTGAAAAGATCTCACTGAAAGTATGTGGAATTACAAGACTGATATCATCTGAAGTAGAAGAAATAGATAATATCATTATCTGGATATTGCTGTGAATTATCTAAGCCTTTCAATATTATTTTAAATATTAATATTTCTAATGTGTTAAAATTTAAAAAATAAGGTGGTGGAGTACATGTTTTTAACGATTTGTGTTATAGCAGTAATATATGTCACCAGAATGCTTCCCAAGGCTTTTTGCTTTTCTCTGTAGATCTTACTTTCCTCATCCCTGAATTTAAATCTAGGTGAGATTCAGAGATTCCTTTAAAGAAAAAAAAAAAAAAGATGCTTTTAGAATAATACAAACCAAGGGCACGTCACAGAAACAGAACGCTGGAAAGCGCGAGGCAGCCAGAGCTCCCCGAGGCGCGGGGAGATCGTCTGACTCTGCAGAACCCAAGGTGGTTTTTGCTGAGCGTGGTGGCAGCTCTGCTGACAGCCCCGGACAGCCCTGGGCGGCTGTTTATCCGCTGGGTTTGCAGAATGGAATCAGATCCCAGCCCTCTGTCCAACTCTATTAGAAACAGTGCCAAGCAGGGGAGATTTGAAAGCTGAAACATCGTTCTTCCTTTCGAAGAACACAGAAGTCCGAGGGGGGTGTTGCTGGAATCATTTATTTTGATACTTTGGTGTTTTTAACTATATACCTTGTATTATATAGATATATAAATAGAACTAATGTGTAGAAATTATATCAGGTTTCCACTCCTGCTGGAGCAGAAGAGCATTAACTGCTCACTCAGAGTTAACATCTGGGAAGTTTCTGATTTTTCAGGGAACCAGGAGAGGCTTGTCCTGGGCTGTAAAGTGGGCAGCGACATTTGAGATTTGTGGCCAAATAGCTGAGATGACAGTGGCCCTTCAGGAAATCACAAACCATTCATCCTACCCCATTTGGGGCAGGTGACTCCGTTGGCAGAACTGTGCAGACACAACCACGCTAATTAATGTTGAAATCCAGCTTCTAATTTTAAGTACATCGGGTGGGCTTGTGTGTCACATTTAGTTTGCTTTGTTGATCCATAACGTTTTGAACCTGTTTTTCTTCTCACAGGTTAAGTACTTTTTTTAGCCATGGTTAGTGATATTTGATTTTGAACTTAAATTTAAGTCATTCTGTTTGCTGCTGGCCTAAATCTTTATTCATTTCAAACTTGGTACTGGTGTTGATGTTTTGCCATTAACGGCTTAAGCTTTTAGATATTAGGGGTAACTGATGCACTAGAAATCTAAACATACACAGTTTTTAGTTCCTCCCTCCAGTGACCAACTCCTTGGTTTGGGTAGCAACTAACATTAGCATTTAGTGTCATTTTTCCTTCCTCTGTCCTCCAGGTCAGAGATTGAGTTTCCTTCCTGACAGGGAGGTGCAGCATATATATAAGCTCACCAGTTATCTTGAATTTCATAAAATATTGGAGAACTGCTCAAATGATGAATCTCAATTAGCCAGTAACAAAAATAGCATGTGAACTTAAGAGAAACTGTTGTAATTAGACACGGCAGCATTCCTGAATTCCCTTCAACAGTTGGGGCTTTAAGGTGTCTTGAAAAGAGCAGCTTTTCCTGAAAGATTAGGGGAATAGTGATGGAGGACAGTTTTGCTTTAATAGTCATAGGACTATTTTTTAAACGTTCTGGGTCAAGCATTAACTATGGATGTAATTAATCTATTCATACATGCTTTTAGTCATTTTGTCATATTCATTAGTTCCATAAGAAGCCTCATGAATTCAGACAGTCAGATATAGGATAAATTTGCATTTGGCATTGTTCTGTGGCTGTTTTATATGAACTTGGGCAGGCACTTGCTGCTATCTGATTTCAAAGGCTTGCACTTTTCTTAATCCTCTTGAGATCAATGAATTTGTTTTAGCACTTCTCCAACTTCCTATATTTCTTGACTTTTAATTTCTACCAGGGCCTGACCTGCCTCTGAGTGGGATTTCTCTCCTTGATCTAAGTCAGTGTGTCTGTAAAACTGCAAGTTTTCCATTTGATGTTAATAGTTGGGCAGATCTTCTTCAGTTTAAAGGCAGCCACTGTCTCTATTTGTGGCAAAGGAGTCTCATCTTATTGAGTTACCTTATCATTATCCTACACTCCCTTGTGTAACTTCAGTTACATTCAGTGGCATCTGATGAAGCCACCTCGGTTTGTTTGCAGCCCTGCCATTACTCAGCTCTACCAATCTCTCTGTTGCAATGCCCACACCTTTCCTGTTTTACAGTGCTGATATGCCAGCAGTTATTCTTATGGGGGTAGGTGGAGGAGGATATTCACTCCACAGATTTGGTGCTGCTTAGGGCTATTCTGTAAATGTGCTCAAGGATATTATCTTCTGCAGAAGGCAGAGCTTGCTGTTGGGGTGTGTGAGAAATTGTTCTGCTGTGTTGGACCTATTATTGAGCAAGGTTTTCCAAATCACTTTATTGCCCCACATTTGGTAAATAACTTCTCCCATCCTGGTGTTTACATCCTTCTTGTGCCTGTGTTGGGCTTCTCAATCTCACTGCCCATTCAGTGAAGCAGAACGTCCCTGATCCTTCATCTGTTACTGCTCCTTCCAGACCCTGATGTGTTCTGGTGCTCTTCTTTGAACTCCTGTGTCTGTGATCCTTCTGGAAATGCAATACCTGGAAACAAATGTGCTGTTTTGCTGGAGCCTTATTCCAGTTTCATGCAGAAGGGGCTAAGAGTCTTCAGTTCCTTCCTGCTCCTTGTCACTCTGGCCTTGCTTTAGGGGCAGCAACATTGGATTCATCTTTGGGCCATCTTTGAGTTGAGATTTCACACTGAATTTGCTGAACACTTTTTTTTTTCCTCCTCCCCAAACTGTTGCTCAGTTTTGTGTGACAGTGTTGTCATGAACATGTCAGCTACAGCCATAATATATTTTTCACTGACTGTCAAAGGCACAGAGCTTCTCCTCCTGCTTCAGTGTCGGTGCAGCAGGTCAGACACGCTCCTGTTTCAGAGCTGGCCTTATGATGCCCATTTCCAGGTGTCAGTGTTGTCATTATCATCTCATTATTCAAATGGTGCCTTTAGCATTCTGTGACTTCATGTTATACTCTGGGTAGCAGCACCACACAGCTTTTGCCTGTTTAATGAAGATATCTGGTAACAGCCTGAGTTGATGATTTTCAGTCCCTGTGATAGAGTTGTTGACTTCTGGATCCACTTTTCAGTACCTTGATGGCAGATGATAGGCAGAACTGCGTTGGACCCATGCCAGTGTTTTCCTAACCCCCACATGACATCCACAGGATGTCAGATTGTGCAGGAAGTGCTTTTAAACTGTTACTAAGTTCTTTCTGGGTTAGCTGCTTTTTATGGTTCTAATACAACAATTTCACTGCTTTGCAAGAAGAACATGAACATCTTACCCTTAATTTAGTGAGCACATGCAGATTACTATTCCTTACATATAACTCTTCTCTTTTTCCACTTGTAAATGTTACAGCTATCCATAGTTGGTGATCCAGGCTTTGCCTGATGCAGACCCACCAAAAAAAACGGAGGCAACAGTGTTGGTCTGCTGCTCCCCCCGTGAGTCCAGCTTTGCCATGTAGATGGTTGAAGAGATGCCTGCACAGGCACTGAACAGAGGAAGGTACCTGTACAGGAGTACTTGGATCCTGAAGCTGAATAACCAGGTTAACTCCCAGATGATCCTGAATTAAGAAGTCTGGGCTTGCAAATGAGCTCAGACACTGCATGGAGCTGATTTATAAGTTACACCACTGCCAGAGCCAGAGTGGGCACTGAGGCTTCTTTAGCTGCTGCTGAAGATAAACTTGTCAGTTCGAGCTAATGCTGACAAATCATAGTATTATTTACTACATAGTTCTAAAAACAGCAACAAAAAGTAAGAACCAAAAAAACCCACCAACTTTAATTGGCTCAGAGCCAATCTTAGCTATTTTTGCCAAGAATTTCTGGGAAGAAAACAAACTTTAGGAATATATTCTGGGTATCTGTAATACTATCCTGGAAATGCTCCAAATGGACAGAATTACTTTGTAAAATAATTTCAGTCTAATAATTTCTAGGAAGTCCTCTCCATAGTGGTGGATCAAGTTGTGAAGATTCTGGGTGCTTAGAAATGTTTTTGGATGTATTTTGCCATTTCCACCTTGCTGGATAAGCAGCTCTGGTTTCTAGAGACAAAACAGGTGATTTCTCTGAAGATTCTGAAGTCTTGGGTTCTAAGACTTTTAAGCTTAATGATACATGGGAATTCTTAGATCTTGCAGTTATTTCTGTCGTATTTTCAACTCATTCAGAAGTAGGAAGTTTTAGAAACATCAATGATTACATGATTTTTGAGACAAATTAGTAAATGCTTATGATGCAACTCGTTCAACTTTGGAAAAGCAGCTGGACTAAGACAACCTCCCCTGAACTAAACTCATATGGTTTGGCTGTTAATATTATTCTGGATAAACTCCTTTTTGTAGGGAATGGTTTTGGAGTAGCTTTCTCACCCCTTTGCTAGGCAAACCATATGTGGTTTGAGAGGAGGAAGCAAGGGAAGCTCAGGTCCATGCTAAATTTTTCTCAGTCAGAGTCAGTAGCTGTTCCATCTTTCTGAATCTGCTCAGTGTCCTGTTTAGTTTATGCAGAGGAAAGAGGTTTCTTCTTGTAATTTCCATAACCATAAATGGTCACTAAATCTAACAAAAAGCAAAAAATAGATTAGGAGACTCTAATCCCGCTTTGTGGCTCCAAATCAAATTATTTGTCTTTCTAAATCTTTGAATTAATTTTATGGAAGGTCACAAGTACACCTCTCAAAGCGTATTTCAGTAAAGGCTGCAGAGTGATTTACTTTGAAACCTTCTGCCTCTTTGCATTTCTACCATTTTTTCAGTGTGAAACAAAGCTGTCAAAATATTTACTTGGGCATTTTGTTCAAACATTCTCATATGGAAACATTGTATTTAATAGCATCATTAACATGAATTCACAAATCCTTTCATCTGACATCTATCATTTACAGGATCAGCTGAAAAGTACCTTATCGACTAACCAGCCTCATCTTTAAAGGGATTTTGATATGGGTTTTTTTTTAAACATACTGTCTCTGTCTTCTCCCTACTGTAGTAATGAGAATTTGCTTTTCCATTTTGCCTTCCCTGATAGCATATCACAACTGTATTTTGACAAAATAAATTAAAAATATTTTGACACTGATTTATTTATTCTCGTTATGGCAGCTTTTGAGAAGTTGTTATATTACCCCATTTTTCAGATGAGTAATTAAACACTGATGAAGTTTGTGACTCACCAAAGTCCTTGCACTATGCAAAGGTCTCCTTTCAGGCAAGTGACATGAGGGAAACTAGACACAACTTTCTTCTCATCTGAGCACAGGCTTTGTTTTCTTTGGCCCTATACCAAAGTCTGCTCCCCACAGACCTGCAGGATTTTTATCAATTCCTGGTTTTGAAAGGGGAGCTTGCATGGATTTGGTTCTGTAGTGGGTCTCAAGACATTCCTAAATGCCACCAGTCTCTGGGTGGGCAACCAATGTATGGATTATTATTCCAAACCCTCCTATAGCTGTCTTGGGAGAGGCTTCTGTCTCCATGGTTGGGGTCTCCTGGCAGTTGTGGCCCTTCGTAGTGAGGCTGCAGGTGACCAGAGCAGCTTTGTTCCACTTTGCTGCTGATGAAACGAGGAACAAAAGATTCCCAAGTTCAACAGCTGGAGGTTACAGACAGCCATATATAAAAGATTTTCCTCCTGCACATGATCTTGTATCAGGTAAGATTGGTGGCACTTAAAATGACTCATTCCCATGTGCCTGAGGAGGCTCCCCGTGCATACTTGGTGAACTGATTTTTTTCCTAAAGTTTAGTTTGCTTTTATTTAGTAATAATTTTATCAATAAGATGATTAAACTTCTCATAATTTTTCACATCTATGTTGTCAGAACTGTTAGTTATATTAGCAGCAATTAACTGTTGGACTGTAAAGTGATCCATCAGATGGGGATAAATAGATTACATGTGTTAAATACATAAATATTTATGTATTTATGTATTTATCATTAAGGTTTCATTAAGGTTTCTTTGCCTGATTCTTTCCTGTAAAATAACGTCTTTATTTCCAAATCTGGTTAAGAAAATGTAATGTCTCCTTTCTTAATGACTCATTTCCAGTAAAAGAAAATTTAGTATAAATGAATTTTCTTAACAGTTTATTAAATGTAGCCATTAGATATTTATCGTTGAGATCCGGCTTTCATCTTTCCATAGTATTATACAAAAGAGATTGCATCTAATTGAATAATTAAGCAGCTTTAATATATTATTTCATCTGAAATTACTTTTAGGAACTGTATGAGATATATTAGAGAGATTCAGGAGTCTTTAAAAACAGGCCAGTCTGCTCCAGGACTGTATCCTGAAGTTGGGTAGATGTTTTCAGTCCTCACTGAAGTGCTCAAAACCCCACACAAGCACTTTGACCTTTCCCATTTGTCTTGGGGGAAACTTGTGCACTGTTCAGGTCAAATCAAACCAGAATAATTAAAATTACTGATTTCACATGTAAGTATTACAACAAACTACTTCTTGACATTTTTTAACTAAAAGCATATTTCAGGGATTATTTACTTTATTGTGATAAAATGTCAGTTGCAGTGAGGTTGCATTGAAGGAGTGTGAGGCACAGCTTTTCCTCCCAGCTTCTGAAGTCCTGGCTCTCCAATCCTGGCTCCAAGCCCAGGCATCCCATCCTTAACCCCCCTTCTGGCTTTGAGAAAAGGCATTTTGTACTCACCCATCTTCTTCCATTCCAACTGTGTTCTTGACATGGCAGAAATGCGAAAGGAAGGTTTGATGTTTTCTCTGTGTCATAAAATTTCAGTCTAGGAGAATTAACACCACTACTCACTTCCTCAAACACATTCAGACTATTCATCTAATGCCCAAATACTCGTGGTAGGGGCGAGTAGTTTTGTAGCTCTAGGGAATCATTTAGTCTGGTCAGCCAAAACCAAAATTAAAATTTAAAATGCAGTTGGCAATGATTATTAATCAATCAGCTCCAGGGAGCTGTCAAGGCTTCCTAACTGGAGTTAGAATAACAAGAAGTATTTTTGAAATAATAAAACTAGTTCCTCAGTAAAACTTGTCTCTTCCTTCACACGTTCATTAATATGATGCCAAAAAAGGTATCAGGAATGACTTTTATATGAATGAAATTGAATTGGAATGAGAGCTGTCTGCAGGAAGCAGTAATTGGCAGATCCATTTCTTTAAGCATAGATTATTTAAAATCTTAGTAGTGCAACACATGTCACAGGGTATTAGAAGAGGGGAATCTGATACTGTCCTGGACACCATTGTGCAGTAGCAGATTTTATTATGCATTGAGAGAGAACTGAATATCTCAGCTAAATCAAAAAAAAGTGAGTGGGCTCTCAACTGCTGTAGACTTTTAGGTTGATCTTGATCTTGATATCGGCCCTTTTTAGAACCCTTCTGCAAAAGGAAGAGTAAATTAGTCTGTAAGGTTACAACTTGGGAGATTCAAAGGACCAGGGGTCTGCAGCAGTGTCTCCATCCGCCTCTGCCTCACTTCCTAATGAATGCAGCCGTGGGATGTCCAGACTGGGATGTCAGAAATAACAAGGATGGTTGACATGTCCTTTTTTTTTTTTTTTTTAACTTCTATATATGTTCTTGCTGTTGGTCCAGAATAACCCCAAATGTGTTACTTCTGGGAGGCACTGTAAAAGCCATCTGTGTGATGGGTTATTTGAAGAGGGCTGCGTGGGGCTTCCTGTAACAGAGATGAGCTTTGTCTAATTAGCCAGCAATAGAAATACTTGGATTTCATGTGAAATTAAAAAAAGAATTATATTTTTCTTTGAGGTGCTGGCTGGCAGGGGGAAGAACCTTTAAAAGTTTTTGAAGCTGATTTAAAATTTAAAAAGCAATGAAAATGAGCTGCTCAGACTCAGCTTGAGTCTGTGCCTTGGCAGGAGTGTTCTGTACCACAGTTGGGCGTTATGTGGTGTAACGGTAAAGGAGAAGAGAATTGACCCTATTTGGGTTTTTTTCTGAGTCTGGTAGCATATCCCTCATCTGATCTTCAGAAAGTATTTATATAACTGGATTGTTGCCAGCTTTTGAAAATGATTTTACATGCAGCTGGCTTCTTACATGATTTTCATACAGACTGTGGGGCCCTCTTTATCTCCTCGTACCCCCCAGGATGTTCTTCATGGGAGGGAGGCATAACAGTTGTTTTCATTTTCCCTTTCCCTTATTTCTGGTCCAGGCATCGTTGTGACTAGAATTAAGTGCAAGAAAAGATGGACATCTGGAGAGGAGATGGGACTTCAGCACAGCTTTGAGATAGCACTTGGTTGTATATTCCTTGCAGGAGCAGAACAGATTGGCTGTGAAGGGCTCAAATTCTATTTTTTATTCTTCTGTGATAATTCAACTCCTGCTTTGTGTTCTTTTTATGAATGTATGTAAAATAAAAAGCACATTTAGCTTAATAATACAGTAATGGTAACTCTGGGCTTTCAAGCCTACTGCTGACCTTTCTGTTATTACTGAAAACAGCAGAAAGTTCTCAGCATATTATTAGTGCTATATATATTCTAATATACAGTCCTATATATTTTCCAATATATATTCTAATATATATTTTTTCCAATATATATTCTAATATATAGTGCTACATATTTTCTAACCAAAATGCAGTTTTGCTGCAGACAGGCTAATGCAGATACCAGCAGCTAAATAACTGCATGAGGAAAACAATTTTTAAAGAAACTGTAAAGGTTTTTTATTCCCAGTGGAATGCTGTTGGCATTTGCAGGTGGGTTGGTGTCTCTCAGAAGCTGAATCACAGTAAGATTCCCTACGTGTGCTGTACCAGATGTAAGAGACAGGAGCTCTACTCACGACCTGCCCTGTGATTTTGAGGCATCGTTACAATTTTCTGGGTCAGCTTTTCTTCCCACTTATCATCTGTCTCATCTGTTTATACTTGAAGCTCTTCAAGGGAACGTCTCATGTTGCGTTTGAACAGAGCCTGTGCTGGGGGAGGAAGGGGATTTTTAGCTTGGCCGAAGCCTCAGGATGCAAACATAATATAAAACGTTACAAATAATGGCAAGTGATAAAAGTACATATAATAAAAGATAAGCTGCGATAAACATTTTATGCAGATTTAATCAAAGCTTTGCTTTGTGGCACAAAGGGCCCTTTCCTTTTGCTTTATAAATACTTTCTAAGAAAATCCTGTGACCTGTCTGCTGTACGGATACAGTCAGATACATCTGTCCTTATCTCGGACATCAGGGCAAAAATGGGACACTAAAAAGCACATTTATTTTTTCCTGCATGTGTGATTCCTAAATTAAAAAGAAAAAGCTTCCTCTCCTTGCCTTTTCACAAGTCTGTAGTCATTACACTGCGTCTAAACCAGATGGAAGAATATATTAAAAATTGTTTTTAAACCACAGATTGAGAAATGGTGCCAGGATTTTCAACCAAAAATGTGGCACTGATTCTAAAATCTGTTGACAATTTTAACAAGTTTTCTTTTGGCAAAAGAGCTCCATCAGTGTCTTTTCTTTGCTTCCAGGAAAATAAGGAAAACCTTTATCTGAGTCAAAATTTAGTTAGATTCCAAACTGGATCGGAGAATATCAGTGTAAATATATTAACTTTCTCCAGGAATTGGAGTTGGCAAATAAAAAGACTCATCCATAACATGAGAAAAACACAGGTAAAAATGAAGGCTATGACTGTCTCTTATGTCTGTCTAGATCTTGGGTCCTGCCACAGATCAGTGTGTCCAAGATTTTAACTACAGCAATTCCAGTCTAGTCTCTGAAAATCTGTTTAGAATTAAAATTTTGGTTGTCTTTTTTTTCCAAATGAGGAAAATCAGCATCACTTGAAATCAGATTTTTCTCTTACCTTGCATTGAGTGCTGAAGTGCACCATGAAGTGGCTTTCTGGGCCTGCAGCTGGGTACGAAACCAGACATTCCAAACCTATCTTTGTAAAAGGAAATTCGCTTTAAATGCCCCTGAGAGAACTAGAAAAAAACCCTGAATGCCCCCAATAAAAAGAAACACTTTTACATTTCCCTTTAAATAATTGTACGTGTTATAACTGGACAAAAAAATTATTATTCCTACCTCACTATATTCACTGTAGGGCACTTATAAAACCTCCATCCACACCCAGATATTTTTTTAATATATATCCCTATGAAACCTCTATCCATAAAATGGCTCTTCTCCCACCTGAACAAGCTTATGCCCGATTTTTGCTCCCTCCATGCTGCTTCCAGAGGTTCCAGGGAGCCTCTTTGAGGAGCAGCATTCCCGTGCTCACCTGTTGGCCATATGTGCGTTGTGCTCACCGTTGGACGGACTCAGTGTTCGGAGTTTCCAAATTTGGGCCTTATAAGGGCCGTGAGTTGCCTTAAACACCAGAGCATGGGGTTTTAAAGTGGCTGCTGTTGTATGTATCACTTGAGTTGC
Source organism: Lophotriccus pileatus (assembly GCA_035583135.1). Lineage (NCBI taxonomy): Eukaryota > Metazoa > Chordata > Aves > Passeriformes > Tyrannidae > Lophotriccus > Lophotriccus pileatus. Next base: position 10,786,160 of record JAWWES010000035.1, on the reverse strand, counting down.
CAAGTGTTTCAGCAAGGCTTTAAAAATCTTTAAGGGGTTTTTTAAGAGGATGGTGGTTCCTTATTGAGGAAACACCTGGTATCCACGTTTTACTGATAGGGCAGAAATGATGCTGCTTGCAGAGTTTGGGCAATAAAGTGCCTAACTTGATTCCTGCAAGCCTTAGTCATGTGCCATAACTCCTGTTCAGCCTTCCTTGGGGGCCACGTAGAAGAACAGAGGTGATCCTTGAAGACAGGTTGCAGGGTGATGAATAACTGGTGTCTCAAAACAGAAAACTACCGGATAAATGAAGTGAGAAGAATGTGATGATTTTTGTGCAGTGTTGCAGAATGCTGCTTTTAACGTTTTCAGTAGGTCTTTTCCATGAACATGGTGCAAAGGGCCAGACCCGTGGCTCTGTCCCTCCTAAGAGGGAAACTTGAGTCAGACATCAGGGTCCTCATGGGTAAATCACAGGGGAGGCTGCACTCTGAGCTGGTCCTCGGGGCTGGAGGAACCTTTCCAGTTAATTCCCTGATACTCAGCCTGGGCAATATGCTGGAGAAATGTAATTTTGGTGTCAGTCTGCTTTTCCTTGGATAGATACCGAGGCAGGGAGGTGTATCCAAGGTGGACAGTGGCACAGAGTTGGAGAAGTGCATCTAGGTCAGTCTAGATGTCCTTGCCCTTGGCATGCTGCAGTGCTCTCGTGTCTTCTGGCAGGTTGTCAGCAGTCACATCTCTGTCTTTCTGGTTTCTTGAGACTTCCACACACAGTGATTATTTACCAGTTGTGACAGCTTTGTAGTGTTTTGTCCTGGCTGGCAGTCTGAGCAGATGCATTGTGTTGGCTTCCTGAATCCAATTTGTAACAATAATGTTTTTCTCTTACTGTGTTTCTGGAACCAATTTGACTTACTTTCCCTTCCCCATCTCTTTCTTCCAGGGCACCCCAGAGGGTGCCCTGCCCTGCACGCTACCAATTGTCTTCTGTTTGCCTACTCCTGCTGCCTGAATTCCCATGTTTTGGGAATAAATTTGAGTGAGATGACTAAAAGCACTAAAAGTCATTTATGAGACAGACTATTGAGAATCTTGGATGGCTTTTCCACAGGAGACTTGTGGTAAAAAATGTAAAATTTCCTAAGCTTCTTGGTTTATTTGATTCTCTTCCTCTGTCTCTTCAATTTCAAAGCCATTTAGGAAGATCATTTGCACAAACATTTAAGTTCCCTTTAACTAAAACAACCAATTTTTTTTTTTCAATGAGCTGGAGCTCATAAGAAAGATTCAAACATTAAATGTGTAAAGAAGGCAATTAGTGTTTGTACAATATATTGA
>JAWWES010000035.1:10767053-10784737 GCA_035583135.1 Lophotriccus pileatus | reverse complement strand
GATTTTTAACTGTAATGTAGTTGGTCTTACTCTGTATATTTAATCATTCAAAGGAAAAGCCTTTTCTCCTGCTGTAGTATGTCAGGGAAGCTTATCTGCATGTAAACAGCAAAATGAGACCTCTCTTTGTGTTGCAAAGGTTGAATTTCTGTGGTTTAAAAGTTGAGCATTTCTAAAAATGTACTAATGATGTCATCCTGATAAAAGGAGATGCCCCTCTCACTTTGTCATGGAGCGAAACTTTCCATAGGTTTTAAAGCTGTCAGTGGAGTAGGAAAAAGCTGTCATAGTCGTAGGAATCAGTGGAAAAGTTTTATTTTAATAACTGGGGGGGGATCCAGTTACAGAGAGCAACTGCCATGCTATCTGCATTAAAGATTGTGCATCCATTATCAGGAGTGTTTTGACCACGGTTTGATCAGAATTCGGGTCAAGAGAAGGACCATTTTCTTGAACGGGCAGAAACAGGAGTTGGTACAACCATGGATATAGGACCAGTTAAAAACTTGGGAGTATTTTCTGGAAATACAAGTGTAGACATAGCCTATTAAGGAAAATACTATTTTTTCTTACTGTACTAATTGAGGATTTGATTCTAATAGGGCAGAGCACAAAGCACAAGGAATTGTGAGACTCCAGTGCTGTAATGGGCACAAATGTACTTTCTGCAGTTGATTATGTTAAAGTATTTGTTGTTTATATGAATTACTGTGGTGTATATAGAGCAGAACATTTCAGGAAGACAAACTAAAACTTTTGTTTGTTTCTACAAGAGAATTCACTGCAGTGAAAATCCATATGGGATCTTGGATGCAGGAGTACAACGACTTGCCTTAACATGTAGAAGAGAGCATATGGTTTTGGTAATAGGTTAATAAGAGCAATTAACCTTATAGTGCACTCATTTGCTGGCCTCAGTTGTTTATAAACTAGGTAATAAAAATATTTTAACATCCTATAGCTTTATGGGAGATTAGTGAAATCAGGCTGTATTTTTGAACTTTAAATGCCAACAGCACTCAGGTGATAGTGTAAGTGATAAAACATAAAATTAGCAGAGAATAAAAGATTCGTAATACTCTGTGGTGTGTCTAACCAAGGGATATTGCAAATGTCTAAACACATAGAATAGTGTGGGGAAATACAAACATGTGTTAAAGGTTTTCATTAGAAGAGGGGCTGTTTTCATAGGATGCAGTCACAGATCTGTCATTCAGCTTGTTCTTGTCACCTTACAAAGACTATCATGTAAACCTGTTTCCAGGCTTAATTTACATGAAAAAGAATTTCAGACTTACCTTCTTCTTTTTGAGGATGAACCTCCTAACAGAAAAGGTTCAAAGAACAGCAAGCACTGTCATTGTCTTTGGTTTTTTGTTTGCTTTGAAGGACTTCTCGAAGTTCAGTCATTTCCCGCAGAAGTCCCGGTTTCTCGGTCAGGAGCTACTGTGTTTGCCTGGCGAACAGAGAAAGTGGGAACAAATGAGCAGGTTGTTGTTTGCCCCCCAAACTGCAGCTGCAGGAAAAGCCCTTTTTACTTCATCCTCTGTGGCCCCTCACGATACAGGTGGCGTCATTTTGACAGTGGTGGTTGTCCAGTTGGGCACCTTGCTGTGAGGGCAAAGTGACACCAAGGGTTGGATGACCTTTGTTTTGCAAGTACTTTGGTTTCTAGGCTGGTGGTGATGGGAGAAGGATGGTTTCCCTATAATGATAGTATTTTTTTTTCATTCTATGGGTTTTCATTCTGTAAGTTTTGTCAGTCAGCTTTCTGGTCTCCTGCTTTTGTGCAATATTTGTTTTGCAAACTTCTGCCTGTTTACTGACAGTGTTCCAAAAGATGGTTCTAAATCAGCTTATTTGTAGATTTTGTTTGAGCACGTAAAAGATGATGTATTGTGGTTATTTTTCTGCCTTTCCTGGTTTACTCTGGTTACTTTCCTGGTTGTTTGTCTGATTTTTACCTTATATATTGGTTACAAACTGTTTTATTAAGTTTAGTTGGTGATAACCCTAATGAGCTGTTGCTGCTTTTTCTTTATCCTGAATTTAACATCAAGACTACTTTTTTTCTTTGAATTTTCTTCAGAGGCTTCCATGGAACCTTTCTATACCAATCTGTGGTCTCACTTTTTCGCTTTCATTGAACTGACTGAACAATGTACTAGTTGGTGCAGCATTCAGCAAAGATGAGGACTCTTTTGCTTTATTAGACTTCACAGTGTTTAAACAATACTAATTCTCATACCCAGCTGGCTTTTCAATTGATTTCTGTGCCCTCTATTGCTGTGTAAAACAAGCTGGAACATTAATGGCCTCTTGCATGCTACCCTCTGGAGACTTATTTTTCTTTAGAGAAAAATCAATTAAGTGTGAAAGTTTCTGGGTTTTCTCCTTATATTTTTTTTATTCTTTCATTTGAAATTATATTTTAGTGTGCTGTCAGATTTTATACATGTTAAGATGCTAGTTTTCAAGCATGTAATTTTAAAAAGAAGTCTTCATTTTATGGGGAGATTTGCTAGTTTGCTCATTTGTTTATAGAAATAAATGTCTGTTTCTTCATTTAAAACAGAATACACCAGCTTGAAAAATATGTTCAAGATGTGTGTAAATGTGCTATTTTAACCCAGTTAAAATTTTGCATATTTAAAATGTGTTTGCTAAACAACCAAAGAACATTTGCAGATGTTAGCCATTTGTTTTGCCCCCTTGCTTTGAACAGTATTGAAGTATTCCTTGTGAGAGAGAGAGAGATAAAAAAACATATTTCTATCCTGGAAACATAAATATTTAAGTCGCACCTTTAGGCAAACCCAAGCCTTAAATATGTGCTCCTGAAGAATGAATTATGTCTGCTCTGGAACAGCCATCTGTGATGGGCTCCAGCCACTGCTGAGGTGACCATTATAGCAAAGTTTCTCCTTCCAGTCCTTCAGAGGCTGCTTAATTTTATATAAATTTAAGTTCATTGTGAAATATCAACTTCCTAAAACCAAAATTTGATTCCTTGTCCACTCCACCTCCCCAAATAATCAGGTAGCCCTGCAGCTGGGATAAGGATTTGGGGTGCTCAGTGGTTGTTGTGGGTCAAATGAGGGCAGTGACCTCTCATAAAGGACTGGGCAAAGCTGGGGAGTGGGGCTTGATATGTAACTTCAAGGAATCAGTACTTTCTGAGGAAAACTTATAACATTCTTGGCTATGATATCTCCCTGTAACCTTTCAGTGTTGGCACAGAAGCCAGGTGGCCTCGTGCAAAACGTGTGCCAGTGTCTGTGCCACAAAACTCCACGTTGTGCAGACCAAGTCACTTGGAAGCACTGCAGGGAATATTTTCTGAATAAAGAATGTTTTGATATCACAGTGTTTCATTTAAGCAATTTTTTTTTTTCTAATTCTCTACAGCTGGTCTGAAAACCCTGAAGAGTGGAAGTTTCAAAAGACAAGACAAACGTGGCTTCTCCTGCACATGTACGATAAAGAGAAGGTTTGTATTAATGCTGCTTTTTCTCAGGACAAATATGATCTAGTGTTATACATTAGTTATAGCTGTTCTTTATTAACTAAAACTTGCCATGCACTTGTCTAACAATTTTTTAACAATTTATAAATTACTTTGTTTTTTAACCAAGATGCTGAATCATTTTAATTGCTTGTCATTGATATTTTTACTTTGTTGGTGATCATTCTCCTGTGTATGCTGGATTTTTATATTTGATGTATGTCAAGCATAAATAGAGCAGATTCATGTTTTATTTAAACTGGATTTTCCTGAGAATTTGGCTCATATCCTTAATTTAAATTTCCTAATGTGGAACCCAATACTGTAAACCATGATTCTCATATTGCTTCAGATACCTCTGGCTCCATAGATGATGTACAGTCTTATTGCCAAGATGTTAAAATAGCTCTCTCATTAAAATATAAGTGAAACCTGATGTTGATTGTGCAAAACACAAAGTATAACCAGAAGCCAGGATTGCATCTATACTGAAATCCATTCTTTTCATAACTGAAAAAACAACATAAATTGAATTTCCAATAAGCCTGACCATCGTGGTATCGAGTGGGAGTTTCAGGCCATTTATTTTGTTGTGTAATAGAACAAACATCTGCCCGTTTGCACAGTGCCTTATTTATTGATTCATTTCATTGACACTCAGTTAGGTTTTGCTGATGTTTTTGTGTGCACTTGAACATTTATTCATACCAGTCTTCCCGATCCAAATTACTCAGCAGCTCTTAAGCCAATCACCTGACATAGGGTGTTACCTTCCCGCTTAAAAACACTTTTAGAGACCAAGATAATTAAAAGTAGAGCTTCAGGAAGGCAAAAATGTTCATAGGGTATAAATACATTAAAAAGATGAGTTCCAGAATACAAATTTGATGGTGGTTTCTAGGTCGTTTGCTCTGTCTTCAGTTTTTAAGTTTCCCCTTTAAAACCCTTTATTGACCTTTCAAAATCAACACATGCTCTTCAAAGCTACCTAGAAATTGTTTGGCAGGGCAGAACAATGTTTTTCCTTTTTTACCTGTTTACCCTGGGGTTTGTGTTGAATTACACTGGGACATAATGAACCCTAAGTAGTGTTTGTTTTATGTATCAAAACACAGCTTAACCCCTTATTTCTCAACACTGAAATGAAACTTCATTTTTGTTTTTCAGTCCTAAAGTGCTGTAATTTATTTGAATTCACATATTTTGTAGTTTAATCATCAGAGAAGACTCAATATGAGCTTTAAAGAATGATGAACATCTGCATCCAGATTCAGTAAAGTCAATAGAACTGTTCAAGTGCTTATAATTAGGCATATGATGAAGTCTCTTTCTTCATCAGGACCATAGGGAGGGCACACCCAACTTCTTTTGAATATTTTTTATACCCAAATTCAACTTCCTGTCCATTGCAGAATAAAATCTGTTGGTAATCCAAGCATGACTAAAGTACAAAAAGAGACATAAGACATAAGTTTCTTTCCTTCCTAAGCCCCATCTTTGATCTCGTGGTGTCACTTGGATGCCTTCTGAAAAGCCATGCAAAGCACTGAGCGGAGTTTCCTGCACTGCTACGCCTCTTTCTGTAAGAAATAAGTTGAGGTTGTAAAGTTGTTTGCTACATGAAGGTTATTTTAAGTCCCTTTAAAATCCATCTGGTGGTTGGCTGACAGCTCCCAAGCCGAGCCTGTGTACCTATGGTGTGTATACTTCTCCAGGATCCAGTATAAAACAAACACTAGGTCATTTGTTGATCTTTGTCATCTGGCACAGCATTTTTAGAAAGTCATAGATCAGCTGTGTTCAGCTTTGGGGCTACAAGGCCTGGAGCTGAAGCTTCCTTGGAAGGTAACCCAAAAGGCAGCGTGGTGGCAGCGAGCTGAGGTCCTCTGTGCTGGGATCTGTGTTTGCTTTGCAAAATATGTGGGGATCTGCACGTCTCTGAGTCTGAAAACTCGTGAGTTGCCCAGTATAGTTGTAAAGTGATAACTGTTCTTTTCCTGCTACTCTTTTGTAGTGTTTCCCCTCCTTTTCCTGATGACAGGAATTATTTCACGTCAGGATAGTTTCATTTTAATCAGCTCCAGTTAGAACAGAGGCAAGATCAGTGTGTGAGAGACAACAAGAAACAAGGAAAAGGTCAAAATGGTTCAACAAAAGAATAATAATAAAATCCCATAAGCATCACTTCCACTTCCAGAGCCGTGGTGGGAGATCTTGATCTCCAATTTCAAACCAACTGATCTTAGAAGAAGGATTGTGTTCCTTCTTGGAAAACCTCGCCAAGACCCCGTGACATTGCTGCTTTTGTAATACTGTATTTGAGGAATTAAAGTTTGGATTTCATTAAGTTTTTGCTGGCACTTTGTGTGTTCCAGTCCTTGCTATGTGTAAGTCAGGAGGAAACATGACTTACCTTGCCTGCAGGGTGCTGTATTGTGAGCTCCTGCTGGAATAAACCTCAGAGCTGTGTTAAAGAAAAAAATCAGCCTTTTTGGACGCTTAAGCACTTACCCTTAGGGCCAAATGGTAAATGTTTTCTAGGTTTTAGGCAGCCACATGTCAGCTGCCCAGTTAGTATTTCTAAGTTTAGAGCAGGTTTTCAATTGCCCCTTCAAGCATTTTGCTTAAATGATACAATCATAACTATAGTTCCACAGGTATGTCTATGCCATGAGGGCTGAGAACAGGAGCTGTAAATTATAGAGATAATTTAGCCAAGGTTTAAGACATGGAAATGTTGCTGAGCTTTAAAAGCTCAGTACTGAGTTATCTGCATTAAAGGAGCACTGCCTCACTGAAATTGTTTGCATCAGGATGGTTTGTCTGTTATTGGTACCAGTTTACTGTGAGTAAAAACTTTCCAAAATATAGACATTTTTCATTATGTTTAAACGTGTTTGATTTGTGTATTACAGCAACACTTCATATCATCCATTTCAGAGTTAGTCACTGTGAAATTAATATTTTTTTGTAACTGTATTATTTCTTTAATGCAAGAGTGTCTGTGTGAAGAATTAGAAGGTTTTTCCATAGTGTACAAGTTATGAGGCTGAATGCAGACTTTAGTTTTGATTTATTGCTTTGTAATAGGCCTGATTGATGAAGGCAGTGTTGGGATATTCTTTCTTCCTCTTCTTTTGGAGTGATAGAAGTTTCAGTGATCAAAGTTCTGCTGCCAAATGTCGATGGAGAAATAGGTTGTAAATTAAGTGTCTGTTGAAGCTCTGTCTTCTCTGAAATGTTGATACTTTGCAGAATTGAAACCGCCCTCGAATAATTAGTCTCCAGTCCTTTAAATACTTACGTATGTGTTTAACTTGACTCATGTCAAGTTATATGTGTAAAGTTAAACATGGAGAAAAATATTTGCGGGATGAGGTCATTTTAACATCCCCTGATTCACAGCAAAGAATATTCTGTTATTGGCTGAAACCTGTTCCACAGATACACCACATGAAGTTAAGATATGCTTCAAGATAGGTCTGTTCACCTATGACTTTGGTTTGAAATACTGAATAAATCATTCCAGAGTCTTTGCCAAGTTATTGCCAAGATTAAGGTAATGATCATTTAAACTGTATGTTCTACCAGATAAGCTAAAATTTAATCTGTGACTGTTAAATTAGAAAGGGAGGGAAACAGGGTTAAGGCAACTGTAGATGACTAAAGTGCTTTTAATGTTGGACATGTTGGTTCAGCCTATCAGTTTTAGCCAGCGTGATTTAAAAATTATTTCCATATGTCTGAATTTCAATTTGTTTTTCAAATTAAGTTCTATTCCTTTGTATAAGCATTCTGTCAAAGTGCATGGTGGTGGATGATATCTCAAGTCAGCAAACAAGTAATTTTTGGGTAGGGGCAAGGGTAATTCCAGCAAAATTCATTTCTTGGGCACATTCATGCAGTTCTCACCAAATTTAGCAAGATTCACATATGTGTTTCCAAAAGGAGGATTTGGCTGGTGTGTTTTGTTTTTTTCTTCCACCAATCCTCACAGCCTTGAGCTCTCTGTCAGGGAGTGTTTGCATTTGCTGATCAGAGTTTCCACATCTGCTTAGCATTTCCTCTCAGATGCTTTGCCCATCCGAGCACATGACAGTCGTCTCACCACGGTCCATCCCTCCCGGCAGCTTTGTACCTTTCAATCATTTCCACTTGGAGTTGGGCACTGGCAAACACCAAAGCCTGTGCTGGTCTGCTGATTGTCTTTCGGGTGATGCTGTGACATGATTGCGAATGAGTACTGAGAGGGAAGAAAATAAACCAGATTTTTCCTTCCTTGTTTTTTTTTTTTGTTTCTTTTTCTTTTAAGGTTCCAGACAAGTATTTCACCATTTTACTGGATTATCTGCAAGGCCTTCAGGGTGGGGCAAGAGACAAAACTGTGCAGAAAGCTGAAGCTTTTATGAAGGAATTTGATGGTTCTGATGGAGAAGACCCAAACATGCTGGAGAAGTGTGAGCGCGTACGACAAGTTCTGCAACTGCTGTCCTGAGAGTATTTTTGTGTCTTAATGGTTGTCTGGTGGAGAGAAGGAGAGGACATCATATACAGAAGCTATAAATGAGTTGTAAAGACATAATTTTCTAATAAGAATCCTAATAATAAGTTTTGTACTCATAATTTTTTTGCAATTGCAAATATTTATCATGTTTTGAGGTGATGAAATAAAAATAACATATATGGTCCATAGACTTGCTATTAATCTTAATGCATGTCTTTAGAAAAATAAACCTCTCTCCCTCTGATTAGTTTTTCTCCATCTGCCCCTCCCTGTAATTACTGTTAAATAAGAGGAACTTTACAGTTCTTAATAAGAAGAGCAAAGGAACCAACAGAAAGCCTGGAGGGTCTTTTACAATGGCAGCTTTTAAAATGAGTGTACAGTACAGTGCGTGCTCAGCCAGCTGTAATCTATCACTTTCAGCTTCAGAAAGATGTCACTTGGATTTGGGAAAGATCATTTTCAGTCTGTTGAACATGGGTTGTATAACACAGTTGCTTATTAGTACTTCACACGGTGATCTGGGGATACCATCAGCTCTGCTAGTTTTCCCTTTATATTTTAAAGTTTTCAAATGCACTAGGGCAATTGTTTAGATATTTAGATAATGCACAGATGGTTACAGATCAAATCCTTGCCTACATGTGGTGAAATCATCAGACTGTACCTAAACTTGCCCTACAACGAGACGTGCTGTGCTGTATCTGCCCTGACAATATTGCATTTTCAGCTTTCTCTGGTAATTGACATCCAAAACAGTTAATTCCTGTTCATTCATTTTGGTGTAGGACATTTGTCTCCTATGAACGTGCTGAAAATGAGGCTTTCAAGTAAAAACCAAGGACATTAATTACTCAAAAGTTGGATGATTGGCTTATTTAATAACACTGGTATTCAGACAGAGTTCTTGACCTGATTCTTTAATGTTTCTGCAAACACTGTTCATACTTTACTAATAACAACTATATGAAATGTGTAGTGTTTTAGAAGAGTGGCTGTCTTTGGGAATTACGGCTTTAATTTGGATGGGTGAAGGAGGGGAGGATCTACAGATATGCAGACCTGATTTTTCAATAAGAAGCATTTGAGTGGATTTGACAGCCTTCACAGCCACGGATTAATACAAATCTTTAAAAGTACGAAATATATTACTAATAACAAATAACTTATGCTTTCTGACCTCTTGAAGATCATGTTTTCAGTCAAAAAACACTGGAGACAATCATTCCCTGCTCTAGCACAGTAACTGGGGTGGAGTTTGGCAGAACTGGGAGTTGGGCAGAATTGAGCAGCAGTGTCCAGGTTCTCCAGTGAGCTGCTGGTGCTTCCTGGGCAGCTCAGGTGCTGTGGCAGCACCACAGGGCAGCAGCTGGGTGAGGGCTGCACAGGAGGCAGAGCCAAAGCCTTTCTGAGGCCCAAAGCTTTATAACGCTGATCTCCCAGTGTGAAAGCTGGTAAAAAGTATCTGTAGTAAAAAGAAGCGACATTTAGTGAACTCATGAAGATCATTGGATCAAATACTTTACATGTGAGAATATGCAGCTGGGAAAAACTGCTGTCACTCCAAGCAGAGGATGGTACTTTTTCCTTCCTGCTGGGAAAAATAGGAATTTCTCGTGGATGAAGTTTTCAGAGTGTCTTTTCGTGAGTTTTTCGTTGCGCTTTATATGTCAGAGAAGAATTTTTGTTCTCTCTCAAGTTATCTGAGCGTTGCCACTTTCGCTTTCTCTGTCACACAGAACTGTGGCTCCTCATTGTGCCCTTAACATACCTTGCAGCTTAAAAGCACAAGCACATTGCAAATGCACTTTGCAATAGACTTGTAAAAAAAATAAATGATAAAGGTAAGATCTGGGCAAAAAAGTGTGAACCTTATATGATTTTGACAGTTTTGTCGAAGTTTGCCTTTCTTGGACCTTGATTCTGACCATGTGCAAGTGCTGACAAATATGTAGATCAAGAATGTCATGTTTATTTGTATATCAATTAATATTAAAAGCACACAAGGCCTGCCAATCTGGAGTCCGTGTGAACAGTAATATTTGGATTAGAACAGTTAGAGCCTCTCACCAGCACAGTAATAGACCCCTGCTCTGCTCTCCTCTTCCTCAACCGCTCTTCCAGCTTTCCCTTCACTCCTGCCCATTGCTGGGTGAAGGACATGGTATTTGGCCTCTGCTTCTTGCAGTTATGGAAAATTCAGAAGCTACAAATGAAGGTAATTGTTGCTGTGGTTGTGTTTGGCAGAGAAAGCAAAGCATGCGCTTTCTGCCACCTTCCTCTTGGTGTAGGTGCTGTTCAAAGGTCATGGGGGTCTTGGAGTTGGAGGAAAGGTTTGTTAAACTTCTGCTTGGTGGTGTTGCATGTGCCTTGCAAAAAATCTAAGGAGTTGTCTTACACTTGATGCTGTAGTGTAAATAGGAAAGGACACTTTAATGGCATTTCAGTTTTTTACTTTGCACCTTTTCTTGAGGAATCTTTCACTGGTTGGCAAACAAGTCACCTTCAGAACACCCATGAAGTGCAAAAGGACTCATATTTTTGGGAGGCATGTATTGCTAGGCCCATTTAAAAGACAAGATTTTGAGGACCCAGGAAGCTGACAGCGTACAAATGCTGTAGTGTCTCTGGCAAGCAAATTTTGCCTTTTCTGTGTGCTATTCACCAGACCAGCTTCTGCTTCCTTGCATTGTGTGGTGAATAAGTATAGCAATATTTCTTCCATTATTTAGTTTAAATTATCAAGTGTATAATCATTTACTGAATTCCTGTAGCAGGTTGAAGCTGTATGGGAAGATCCAATCTGGCACTTTATTCACTTTGTTTTGTCATTTGGTCATGTAGAATTTTCAAACCTCTGCATCACTTGTAGCTTAGGCAATCCTATGGGTACAGACAGAACAAAATCATGTCTCTGCCTCTGTTTGAATCAGTCTGCTGTGTTAAGAAAAAATTGCATCCAAAGCTAGAAGTAACAGTGTGTACAGAATGACAAATTACATCTCCATCTGCCTATGCTAATCGTCTTCCAGTTGAGTTAATCTGTATTGTGGGGCTCTGTTTAGCAGAATGCGTGTCCTAAGAGAATGCTGAAGTCAGGATTTCTAGGCAAAATAAAGGAACATTAATTACTTAGAATTGCTTAAAGCTGGAATTGTGCCTCTAATGGAAGTACTAATTACTCAAAATTTGACAGTGTAAAAAGTTCCCTTTAATTTGGCTGATCCTTGCTATGGGTTGTGTGTCTATTTGGTTCTCTGCTGTCTGCCCACAATTTTAATTTGTTATCACCATTGTAAAATAACTGGGTAAATGAACTCTCTGTCCCTATTTGTCTCATAGTTGCTGAATGTGTAGTTTATTTCCTTATTTCCTCTCACTGGAGAATTGCTCTGCTGTGTTTCTCTTGATTTTAAAGGTGACTATTGACTCATCTCCATGAATTTCAAATAGCTTAGAAATTCACATCTTTGGTTTGGGCTTGGGGGTTTTGTTTTTGTTGGGTGGGTTTTTTTAAACTTTGCCACTGAATAAGGTAAATAACAAACGTTAAAAATCTACTCACATTTCTGCAAATCAGTGTCAGAAACAACAATCATAAAAAGAGATTTAAGTTGCAAAGTCAAGCACTCAGAAAATGAGAAAATGTGAGAATGAAAATTGGTTGTGTAACTTAAATTTTAGTCCTTCACACATATGTAGTATGAAGGAACATCTTAATTGTGTCATCAGGGCTGTGTTTCCCTTTGTGTGTAACTGATAAGTAATTTATTCAGTGTTTTCCTCGCAGTTCTGCTGCTGTTTTATTTTCAGAATTTATGTTTATGAAGCAATACTGAAGCCAGAGAAGTAACTTTGCTGTGGGGCTTTGATCCTGAACAGAAGAAATAAGTAGGAACTTTCCTATTCCTTTGGTGTAGGAACTAGTCATAGATGTTTCATCACAAATGTTCCCTTTAAAACATGTTTTAATGTTCTGATTCATTTACAGTCAAAATATTGAATTGATGTTACTTAATTTAAATCCAGTTTTGTTGACATAAAACTTTCCAGTGGCTTATTCTGGTTTAGCCCTTGGTTTCCTTTTATGTCTTCCTTTCTGTACAGCTGAATGAGCTTGTTATTTCTGTCCCTGCGAATAGGAATATTAGTTGTTTACAGTGATTCCAGTCATACAAGGACACAATTAAATGTCCTTGCCTTTGCAGGACAAGCTCATTTTAGCAGTGATTTATAATTATGCTCTATTTTAAATTCTTTATGAGAACATACAGAGTTAACAACTTAATGTGGTTTAAAATAGTAATTTTTAAAAAATATGGTTTTTTCCCCTACAAGGAGCTGGGAATAACAAACTAAATGAAACTAATGAGTAAATGGTGGGGGAGGGGCAAAGCAAAACAGTGGTTTATCTTTCTTTGTCAAAACAAAGCTGAATAAGAAGCTTGTGCTACTAAGAAACTTTAACTGGTGTTACAGACACAGAGGGAGGGCCCTGTGGGTACAAACAGAGGAACACTCATGCAATTGCTCTTACTCTTTTTTTTCCCCCTACATGCAGAAAATTTTTGGCATTCCCCAACAAAACCCACGAAAACACCTACGTCAAACAGTTAAATAGGTTTCAAAATCAAATACTTAAAGGTCAACAAATGCCACATGTATATAAATGGCCAGAAGAATTAAAATTCTACCTCTCTATGCCTCCTGCCTGGAGACTGAATGAAAGGAGAGTGTGTTAGAGGCAAACAAGCAAAAACCCCTAAATTCTGTGAGCACATAATTAAAATTACCAGTTACCCTTCTATTCATAGGAGGGTGGAGTTACATTCCCTATTAGTTTTCGTTATTCAGATTTTTTAATGAAGATTTGCTGCTAATTGAAATTTCACATAACCTTTTGGTGTGACAACTTACATCTGTTCTCCTCATGGTCCCACGTGTATTTTATGAAATGGCAAGCTATGGGACACAGGATCTGTCACTCTTATTGGCTTATAAATAGCCAGAGCAGCTACAGCACTGTGAAAATCATCATTTGCTTTTGAGCTTCTTTGGACCCAAAGGATGTTGGCACTGTGTTTCCCTGTACTGGTCTAGAGGTACAACAGGCTTTGGCAGCATCCTTTGCATCAGCCAGGCTTGCTTAAGCTCCATGAAATTGCCCAAATCTGGTCCAGTGATGCTGCTGATGGAAATTGCCAAGTGAGCAGCGAGGTGTGTCCGTGGAGCACTGGGAGCGGGGAGGCTGCAGGGTCTCAGCTGCTCAGGATGCTCAGCCCATGGTTTGCTGCTTGTTTTCAGTCTTGGGCTGCTGAGAGTTGTCACTGTTTTGTTTTCTGCTTTCTGTGGTCTTAACTGGACTACAAGAACCAGTGTTCTCAAGCTAAATGTTTTAAAGCTATTTTGACATATTGAAAACTTAAGCTGCAGTGATGGTGTTTGTCTGGTAGCACAGATACGTGTAAACAGACTTTATGGATTTCACAAAGACAGGACCCTTTATTGGAAGCAGAAGCTCTTGCAGGATCCTGGAAAAGACTGATCAGCACCCTGATTTACCTTGTTAAATGGGACTGGTGTTTCCGTGAGCTGTCACAAATATATGCTCTCAGATAGGCACGACAAGAGGCAGCCAAGAAACCATGTATGGGCATCAACCATGCCAGGGGGCAGGGATGACAGTGAGGAATGTAACCTCCTGAAGTTGCCTGGTTAAGGCAGAATGCCACCTGGCACAAATCGTGGCTGCCATAAGGTTAAAAATAACAAATAGCATCCCTATTACATAAGGAAATCTTTTGTCCTTGTTTAATGGGGCACTATGGTATGCTGGGAAGAATAATTGTGGAGCTTGCCTGAAGTCCTACTTGTGGTTAGTGCTCAGGGCCAAGCCAGATGAAAATATCAGGGCTGATTGTAAGCCAGGCCCTGTGTATGAACTGCTGGCATTAAACAGGTGAAATCTGGGTGAAATTCCAGTGTCTAAGTGTGCTGAGCAGCAGCCTCAAACCACTTCAGTGGTGACATCCCAGCACCAGGAAGGACTTAAGGTCCCCTTTTATGATGATTGCATTACTATAAAATAAATACAGAGGATCTGTGTGTTCAGAGCAGCCTGTGGACCCTCAGGAGGCTGCAGCCCATGGACCACTTTCTGCTGCTTATTGCAATAAAATGGATAATGGAGCGGCTGTGGAAGTTATTGTGTATGAACTTCCAACTCACCCCAGAAGTGGGATCATTTTCACCACACCTCACCTGCCTGCAGGTCACTTCCAGTCCCATGAAGGAAACACCTGCTTTGGTTTCAGTTAAAGAATTAACCTGAAGTGATAGTAATGCTCTTTCCTTTGTGTCCCCCTACCTTCTCCTCCTCCTGATCCCTCAGCATGAGATGCTGTCTGGGATGAACCTGCAGCCTGAGTCCAAATCAAATCCTCCCATTTCAGAGTCAGCTTTGAGGACTTTAAAGGCAATGCCTGTTTCCAGTTTGACTGCACAGCTCTGCCTGTGCCCGTCATCTCTTTGGCTACAGTCCCTTTCAGGTCAGTACAGCTGTTACTTGGTAACCATTACCAAAAATTTTTGGAAGCTTCCAGTGCCTGCTGTAAGCAGGAGCATTCATCAGCAGATGGTCCTCACACTTCCCTTTTAGGTCCCCAGCTTTACTCACTCCATCTCCCTGCACCCAACTGTGCTTCCAATATCCATCTTTTTGTGAAAAAGTGCCTTCTGGTGCTTGCCACTTCAGCTAGGGTAGCAGAAGGCATTGGGGATTGAAAAATCTTGATATTGTAGTTATAACAGTGGAATTATCCTTAAGATTTACCCCAGATTCCTTCAAGATGGCTCTGGATTTCCATCCCATCAGCTGTTCCCTAGACAGATGTCCCACCAAGCAAATTCAGACCACATGGACACGCTTTTGTTTGGAAGAGACGATGCCAGTCTGAGCCTCATCCCAGACTGCATGTCTTGTAGAAACTGGGGGAGATGGCAGAAAGTATTTAAGCACTTTTTGAAGTGCCTTATGTGACTAAAAAGAAACCTTCAAACAGAAGGTCATCAGTGCCCTGATAATGCCTGTGAAGCTTTGCCTCTTGTCTGGGGAGTCACACGTGTTGGTGCTTTCCAGCATCCAGTCCATCCATTTAGCTCCCCTGGCTCGTTGACACAGGTTCCAGACAGGATCACCTTCAGGAGGGTCATTTCTAGGCTGTTCCTTCGTGTAAATGAACACTGACTGGCCAAATTATGGAGTTGCTCATGAGCCCAGTCCATCCCTGTAGAGGTGGCCTCAGCCATATGAAGGGTGAACACGGCAAAGGAACAGTCACAGGGAGATGCTGCTGTTAGAAATGATGATCTCCTCATACAGTTTGTACAGTGCAGACACCTCAGTCAGAACTTGGACCTTTGTCAGATATTTTTACTATTGAAAAGAAGAAAACACTGGGGATAATTTTAATTTGCAGTGCTTTTAGCATGTTGTTCAATCTCAGAGATGGACATTTTGCAGCAAGAGAATGGTTGCATTATGAGTATTGCACCAACATCCTTCTTGCCTTCCTGTACAACCTCCTGAGCAGATTATGATGCACTTTAACTGTTAGATGGAAAAGTTCAGTTGGCTGAATTAGCAAAGAAGATGATGACAGCTCAAAAGGAAATGCAGAATTTAAAAATATGCTGTCTGGGTTCTGTGTCTGTGATATTGAAATAAAACTCATTCACCTGTGCAGCAGTGTGGCTCTCTGCACTTTATTGTGTTACTTCTGTTTTGAGCAGCCAGGACTGCCAACTGTAGAGCACAGAACGTGGAAGGAAAACTACAGTGAACTTGGCAATTATTTCCAGAGATTGGTTCAGTCCTAGGAAATACCCAGTGGCTTGCTAAAAAAACCCCAGGGGCTCCCCCGTTGTTTTCTAAATCCTTTTTTTATTATTGCAGCTGTCTTTGGACAAAGGGAGGGGGAAACAGTGACCGCAGAGAGATCAGGAGTACATCTCTGACATTGCCTGGTGAGAAAACACTGACTCTTGTTGAATCACCCGCTAAGGCAGAGCAGACAGAGCGTCTCAGTTCATTTTTGTCTGGCTTTTGTTTTGAGGGGTCCCAGCAGAAGATGAAAGGTGAGTGTGGGTTTGTGCTGTTCCCTGCACAGGTGCCACAGATGGTTGCTGCTCCAAGGGAGGAATGAGGGGAATGTGACCGATGCGGTTCTTCTGCAAACAGCACGTCCTCGTGCTTTTCTGCTCTGCTTGTGCCAATATTCCCCCTCCTTGCTGATGGAAGGGCATTTCAGCCAGCAGAACGGATCAATCAACCTTTATTTGCATTGTTGCTGTGGCTGTGGGTCCTGTGTTCCTCGTAAAATTGCTTTAATGGTCAAATTAAACTTTTGACCTGCGAGGCAGCTGCGGGTACTGGTGGTTTGGATTGTCTGCAGGAACACTTTGGAGGGTGCTCAGTGGGCTCCGTGTCAGTCCTGGGAAAGGGCACCTGAGTGCAGGTAATGGGAAGGATGAGCTCCAGACCTTTTGGACAGGAAACAGATTTCACTGCAATGTGGGACTCCGTGCATGTCGGTTGACACTGGCAATGACAGCACATGTGCCTTGGTGTGGGGGCCACAGAAGTTGCTGGTACTTGGTTTTTTTGTTGTTTGGGTTTTTTTTGAGAACTGAGAGGTATTCCAGTTCAGCCAGTTACAGGAAGATATTTATCAGTCCCATAAAAATTCTTGCAGCAGAGATTTGAAAATTACAAAATACTGTGCCCTGCTACTGCAACTCCATGGATTAAAACGTGCTGTAGCATTTCAGAGGGGTTTTTTAATACGTGGAAATGATAAAATAATTGTCTCGGAGGAAGACAGATGTCTCAGCTGGCTTATCTAGAAAATCCTGCCATTTCTCTCAGACATGACCTTTACCTAGGTCATCCTGCCTTTCTTGCAGCTCAGCTAGATCATTATGATGGGCACCAGCTTGACATACCCTTGAAATGGACTCAAAATCCGGCCCAAGCTGTTTTGTGGATAGAAGAAAGTAAAATGCTTGTAGTCCCATTCTGATTGTCAGGATGCTAAGGCTATAATTCAAATCATTAGGCTTAGTATATAAAGCCCTTCGTAATCCAAGTCTTAAGAATCCAAAAGGTCGCTTGTGGTCCAATAATCCTGAATAGTAAATGTGATGAGCTAGCGGTGACTGTCCTGATCCTAAAGCATCTCTCAAAATAAACGCTGGTCTCTGCCCCAAAAGCATATGCACATTATTTCAAGATGATCCAGGAGGCTCTGCAAGGAATAAGCAGCTTGGCTCTTGGGCAGCATCGTGCAGCACTGATTTGCTCGAAATTATTTCATTAACTGGACTGAAGGAAAGGACAGAAGGTTTTAAAGACACACCCTCCTGTGGCCATGGTGGTAGAGTGGAGAGAGATCTGCTTATCACTAAGATCTCCCAAATCCTCCCCAAAATGTGCCAGTGCAGCTGCTCAGGTAAATAAAAGGAGCAAAAGTTGCTTAGATGATAGGAATGGCTCATTGCTGGTCTGAGAGCAGTGCCAGACATCATTCATGCAAGAGACCATCCACACAGTGATGGGGACAGGGGGTGTGAAACACCTGGCCAGAGGTGCAGCAGTGGCAGTAGGAAGGCAGGAGG
>JAWWES010000035.1:10651070-10766953 GCA_035583135.1 Lophotriccus pileatus | reverse complement strand
CTCCCCAAAATGTGCCAGTGCAGCTGCTCAGGTAAATAAAAGGAGCAAAAGTTGCTTAGATGATAGGAATGGCTCATCCCCTGGTCTGAGAGCAGTGCCAGACATCATCCACACAGTGATGGGGACAGGGGGTGTGAAACACCTGGCCAGAGGTGCAGCAGTGGCAGTAGGAAGGCAGGAGGCTGATAAGATGTGGCAGGTCCCAGGTAACCGTATCCCAGCTGTGACCAACTTGCAGGGATCCAAAAGGCAGAGGCTTTGCAGAGCAGCCCAGAAAGGAGGTTTGGTGCCCGGCTGTGTGGAAGGAGCCCATGGTAGTTCTGTGGGAGGAAAGGACAAGTGGCCATGTGGCAGACCTGGAGGATGCAGGCATGGGCTGATGGGATAATTTACAGGGTTGATTAAACATGAGATTGAGGACATGTTTTGCTGTATTGCATTTAAGAAGCTCAGTCCTTTACCCACTTCCTTGATATCTCCTCAGGAAGGTGCCAGAGAGGTAAAGAAATGGAGGACTGGGAATTTTTAACCATTTATGAGACCCCCCCCTTAGTGTCTGACACTCCTTTTCATTCCTGTTTTTGTGCTGAGGGCAGTTAGATGTCAGCTACATGACTTTGTTTTTCCTCTTAAATGTCTCCTTGCCTTTCAATTTGTTCAGTATTTGAACTGAATTTGTCTTTATATTGTATTTATTCAGTGGTGCTCTGGATATGGTTATTTTTGTGCCCTGAAGGGTCTACTTTTCAATTCCATATTAATATAAAACTTCTATTAACATTAAGACTTGGTGCATAGAGGGGCACTGAATAGCTAAAATGTACTTAAATTCCTGTGACCTCTTGGCTTTTCTATATGGAATGATTATTAATGCTTTGTCCTTGCCTTGTTTCATCAGAAGATGCTGCCACACAAGGCATAGCTGGGGAGGTCTGATCATCCCTTTATTACAGATGGGAAAAACAGAGGGAAAGAGATTAAAAGATTTGCCAGCAACACAGAGCAATCAGTGGCTGTGCTGAAAATAGAAACCAGGCTCCTGGTTTCCATTCTCCAAATCTGGCCTCTAGACAACACGACTATATTAAAAATGTCAATGCAAATATAGACAATATTTCCTTTTTCAAACCTTCCCTGCTATCATTTTGTGTCCTTTTGACTCAGCTTCACAGAATAAGCTGGTAGCACTTGGCTTGAAGACTCAGGAGCCGGCTGGGCTGAGCTCACTGGATGTAGCAAAGGGAACTGGGTTGGACCACCAAAACCTCAGAGTGACCAAAGAGCTCATGGCAGAAGGTGGGAGGAGACTTTTGTCTATTTTGAGACAGAAAAGTATTCAGTAGCTGTAGGCTGCTGTTCAAAATACTTTGATTACTGTATTTAAGGAAGCCCAAAGTGATACTGTCGTGACAGTATCACTGCCGGTCCCTCAGCCTTTGTATTCTAGAAAATACCTTCTCTCATAATGCACCACAGATCCAAAGCTGGCAGTGTGAGGACATGCAGGCATTTTAACTGCTTGCTATTAAGCTTGCAGATGATGGGTAAATCAAACACAACTGAGGTTTGAAAAGCACAGCCAGGAGGGAGCAGTGAGTTGTGTCTCACGGAGGGGCTGCACAGCTGCAGCGCCTCCTGCTCTCCAAACCAGAGATGCTGGCAGTACCATTGCTGTGCTCATTCCTTTGGGTTTGCCCCAGCTTTATTTCTGTTCCCATATTGTTCCTCTGTGCTGTAAACAGGCTTGATGGTCAAAAAAATAAAAATAGCATGTGGATGCGACCCAACCAAACAGCCAGAGTAAACTTCATGGGAGAAGCTGGATTTAGAAATGCTGCCCTGAGTCATGCCAAAGAGAGTCCCTGTTAAAGGCTTTTTTAAGAAGCAATTAGAAAGCAGTCTCCTTTTAAAGACACTTCCCAGGGCTCATTGCAGGGACATAACGTGCAAATGACAGCTGAATTCTGCCAGTCCCCCTCATGTGCATCTCTTTGTGTGAGCAGGGTATGAGATGTGGCTGCACTTGTTCAGAAGTCCCCTTGGAGCCAGTGACAGTTCACTGCTGTGTCCAGCAACATCTAAACACTGAGAAAACACAGATATGGCATCCCCAGGGCACCTCAAAAGGAAAATGTTACTGGAGCCTGTTGGGGATTAAGACCCCTGCAGCACATCCCAAATTCCCGCTGTTTTTAATGGCAAGCTGTAATATAAACAGTGGTAAAACTCAGCTGAAGTCAAAGGGACAAGGGTTGGCCTTGCTGAAGTTGATGCATCTTCCCTAAGGCATCACATCCCAGAGCTCAGCTCCTTCTGCATCCCTTTGCACTCGACAGAAGCCCAAAATAAGTGAGATGAGATGAAATGTAAACCAAGACGTCAAACTGAGGACATCCCTTCTCTTTGGAGTTAGGAAGCTTCTTGCTCTAAGCAGTTGTGGGACCAAGGGGTTGCTCACCTGCCCAGAGAGTGGGGATGTGGTGGTGAGGTGAGAGTGTCTCCTCGTGGCTCTCAGGCCTGGGGCAACAACCCATCTCACCTGAACAGGTGGGCTCAGCCTTGTTTGTGGAGTCAGTGAAGACCCCACAAGATTCAGGGATTCCTGCTTGCAATATTTTAATTTTTTTTTGAGAGTACAGTGAGCTCTTCTTTATAAAAGGGAGAATACCTCTGACAAATACTTCAGAATGACTTCAAAGATCTTATTCCAACCACTAGGCCTTATGTTATCATAGCTATAAAACTGCAATACATAAGGTGCACTGACTGCTTCTGGCTTCACTGCCCATCATCTCCTGTTTCACTAATGCTTTGGAATGCTAAGACTATTTTAATGTCTGGGAAAAGCCTGTTGAGAAAGGATCTTCTGTATCATCGTCATGCTCACAGTTGATATCAAGAAAAAAGCAGTTTTCATTAGCAAAACTGTTGCTTTTTGCCATTTCTGCTGGCTTAGGAGAGCAAAGTCTCACTGCTGAAGACTGAACGTGACGCAGTTTTCAAAGTGCGGCCCAGCAGCTTCTGAAATACATCCACATTTTGTGAGGTTTATAACCCTGTAGCCACTAATGTTGAAATTTTTACTGGTTCAGGCCATATGTCTCTGACCTAATTAGACTTTTACTGGCTAATGGTTTATGGAGCAAAGCTCTAAGGATTTTG
Source organism: Lophotriccus pileatus (assembly GCA_035583135.1). Classification (NCBI taxonomy): domain Eukaryota; kingdom Metazoa; phylum Chordata; class Aves; order Passeriformes; family Tyrannidae; genus Lophotriccus; species Lophotriccus pileatus. The sequence goes on along the minus strand of JAWWES010000035.1, from coordinate 10,763,791 downwards.
TGTCTGGTTCCTGAAGAATTGCTTGCAAGAGGGAAATGCAGTTGCCTGGTGCTGGGATCCTGCTTTGAAATGGGCAAGAGCCTCCTTCACTGACTGCCCGTCCGTGCTGTTAACCTGGGCAGATAACACTGCTACATTTTAACTTAAAAATACTGATTGGATTAAATATTAATCTGCAACCTCCAAAAGGAGCACTGTGCCCCTTTGGCTGGTGGTGCTGTGCAGTGATCTATTAGCATTTCTGAGCCCCACAATTTGTAAATCCCTGAAATGCTTCCGGGGGAGTCAGGGTTTGTTTAAAGGCGGAGATGGGCTCATTTCTCAGTATTGCCACTGCTGAGACTACAGGTTTAAAACCACAGGCTGGATTTTGCAGCTGCAAGTCATGTTTCAAGTGCTCCATGGGTGATAAAATACCCGAATTGTGATAGATTGAGTTACTTTATTATCTGCCAGGGGCACGTTTACTGTGTCACCCCTTTTGATACGCCTGTTAGTGATGACTGCAGTTCTGATCATGTTTCTATCACTGTCTCATATGCCCTTTGAACTAATCTTTTCTCTTTTTCATCTGGATTTTTCTTCCCTAAACCAGAGATAATGGCATTTCTTTAGCTGGAGTGCACTTCACATGTAAGTGAAGGGTATAGTGCTGCCTCCGGAGCAGAGCTGACATCCCTGAAATGAGTGACAGACCCCAGGCAGAGAGGAAGAGAATGTTGCTTTTTAAAGACAATCTACAGCGGGCTGTAGAAGCTGGTGTTGCACTTAACACCGTTTAAGCACTTTAACCTTCCTCTGACAAATGCCCGACCTGCAGCTCTGAACAGAAAACCCAAAATCTCTCAAACCCAGTACGAGCCAGTGCCCTCAAGCTCTGTTCCAAGATCCAAGTTCACGATAGGCAGTTCCAGCCTGGAAGGCAAAGTTTGCACGTGGATTAATGGCTTAAAGGCACTTGCAGGGTTCAGGGTCAGCAGCATTTTGGCTGTGGAAGGCGTGGAGGGGTTTGGGCAGTGGGTTTGGGCCAGAGCTCGCTCGGGGCTGTCCCAGCTCAGCTGAGCCAGCCTGTCACAGCTGTCGGCACGTGTTAATTAGCTGAAGGGAAGGGTCTGAGGCAGCTCGTGCTGCTTCAAAGGGCCGTTTGGGGGGAACATCTAAAACACAGTTTGCAAGAAAAATAAATGGAGGAGGGCTTAGTTTTCTCCTGTGGCTGGCTGCAGCCGTGAAGCAGAGCGAGTGCTGCCAAGGCCACCCACGCCGGAGGGCTGTGGGCTCCTTCCCGGCTGACCTGCCCTCCACAAGGGTCCAGCAGCCTCCTGCTGATCCCACTGGCTTCCCAGGCACCCTCGTGCTTGCTTAGGGTCCTGCATGGAGACAAGGGTGGGGAGGGAAAGCCCACTTGTGGAACGAGGGGATGGTGTATTCCAGGATACAACCTGACAAAGCCAAGCTGGAGACCTGACCCCATTGTCTTGGCCAGGCTGGCTTCTGTCTGGTGTGCACCAGCACAGGGCTGTGGAGGTGGGAGGCTGTGCCTGCCCTTGATTTTGGGTTTGCTTTGGAAGAATTGCCAGTCTCAGGCTGTGGAGGGATACATACAGAAATGGTGATCCCCACAGTCTGAATTTTAGCCCTATCTGTCCTTTGCTGGCTCCAAGGGCAGGTGCAGGGAAAGAGACCTCAGCTTCTGTTCTCTGGTCCTCTTTGTCCAAGAGTGACTGATTTGGAAGGGCTCAACCTCCAAATAATTATACACAGACCAAGGAATGATTTTCCTTCCCAAATACAGACCTGTTCTGGTGCTCTCTGTGTAAGGACTTTTCTTTCTGAGCTTCTTTTTCTGTGATTTCTCCTGTGACTTGTGACATGACCCTGCCCCGACTGGGGAAGTTTTGATTTTTTTTAGAGAAGTCAGTTACTCCTAGATAAACATTAATTTTCATTTTAATTTTTAACTTAATTCTCTGAGGTGACAGTGCTTTTGTAGGTCATCTAAAAAGCTGTTATCTTTGCCCAGCTTTGCCTCTTTCATGGGTTGCTACACCCAGCAGGTAATGAGTAACCTGTCCTCAGCACTGGGCAGGCTGGAGGCTGGCAGAGGTGGGCTGGTGGCTTCCTTCTCCCTTCTCTTTGGGAAACACATTTTTAGTGTCAGAGTGACATCTCTCTGCCTCTTGCTTTTTGTAATCCTTACAGTGTGTGACGATGCCATTCCTGCACCTTATCCTGCTCTGCACGGAGACCGGGAGACCTCCCAGAAATGCCGATGGGGAAAGGGTAGGAGCTGATCCAGCCCCGGGGAGTGGGGCTCCAGGCACAAGGGCTGCATTCACAGCCCAGCCCCGACACACACCCCAGGGCACAGCCCTGCACTCTGCTCCTCAAAGCCACATAGGCAAGTCCTTGTCCAGGCAGGGGCACGGACGCACATATCCAGACTCCCAGTCTCCTGCTCTCACCACAGATGCTGTTGTTTGTAACACAAGTGGGTTTGGGATGGACAGATGTTCCTGGGCAGTCCACAGGACAGGGTACAAGCTGAGGTCATGTCCTTTCCAGCCAGTCCATATCCTGCCTCAGACGGGTGAAGAGTCCAGGTTTGAATGGGCGCTGTGTCCGGTGGAAGTGTGAATGTCCCTGCACCTGGGAACGGTCCCAAAACGTCCTCAAGGCTGATACCATCTCAGACCACAGTATGGAGAAGTACAGCATCCTTGTAATCTGAAAGGACTCCAAAAAAAGATGATCAAATGCTCTTTTCTCACTTATGGGACCCTTGCAATGTTTGTGAGATCAGGGTAATTTTACAAAAGTGATGTGCCTTTCCACGGATGTCTCTGTCAGACACTGCCAGAAGGTAACTCTTCACCCACCCAGCAGGCCATGCCACCCACTGGTGACCTCCACACTCTGATTTGTCTCTCCTTCTAGATGTCAGAGAAGTACAGCCCGGTGTTCACTGTTCATTTGGGGTTTCAGAAGGTGGTGCTGGCTGGCTCTGAGACAATGGGGGTGTCCTTCTGAACACAGAAGATGCATTTGCAGACAGACCAGCTATACCAATATTCCATCACATCCACATGGAAACAGTAGCAGCAGGTTGAACAGATGAGGACATGCTTGCTGTGCTGCTTCTCAAATGAGTTGTTGTAATTGCAACAGTATTTGAGAGTCTTGAGCTGATGCATCCTTACTGTCAGGGCTACGTTTTGTAGGGCTTGGGGGATGTTGTTTGTTTTCTTAGGAAAAACATGTCTGGGGGTCTTCTTGTTTGCCTTATCAGTTTTTTGCTCTCAGTGGCACTTGAGTCACCTTTCAAGGCTGTTTTTTTGCAGCACAAATGGGAGGAAATTATTTTTCTGAACTGAAAGGCTGAGGTGCTTATGCAATCCCTTCTGCAGTTACTGGGAGTTCAGACAGAGCGTGGATCATGCATGACTCACGATAAAGGCTGCAAGAACTGGCAAGAGTGCAGTAGCACGGGCTGTTTGTACCTCAGACAATTACTTCTGTAAACAGATTTTTGGCGTGTTTCTGAATTGCATGTTAAAAACTAATACATTGCCCAAGACTAGACATTGAGAAACAATGAAGGGAATAATCCAGGGCTGAAAGAAAAAGATTTCATGACCTAATACGTATATAATGCATACAGCATGTGTGTGTGTGGGGGTTCATCTTGTTTTTAAGAGTGAGGCCCAGTGTGAGGAAGGATACACTGAGCCACTTTCCCAAGCACTGTATGAAGATGTAGGCTGTGTTCAGCCCCGGAGCTCTCCTGGGAAGGGAGGGTTTCTGCACTGTACCCAAACACCTCTGTGGCCTCTTGACTGAGCCCTTTTTTTTGGCCCCTGGTTTATCCAGCTGGGGGAACTCCCCAGCTGTGAGCAGAGGTGCCTCCCTGCCACCCCTCCTGACCCCCTGCACAGTTTATCCTCTAAACCACAAGCTGTTCAGTGAAATCCCTTGTCCTGTTCATGGCAGGGATGGAGCAGTGTCATCTGCTCCCAGCCTTGCTCTCTCAAACAGCTGGGTCATTTTTTTAGAGAAAAACAAGTCAGACTGAGACAAATGCCATGCACTGAGCTTTTTACTGTGTATGGCTGCAAAGAGACAGGGCTATAAACAAGCCAAAACCAGAGCTTTGGTGTGAACAGTCCCCAGCTGCTTATAATACTGCCCCATGCCCAGAAAGATTCTGCATACCTGGTTTGTTTTGGGGGTTTTGTTTATTTAGGTTTGGGTTTTGTTGTGGTTGGTTGGTTTGGTTTTGTCAGTATTTTTCCCAGCAGTACCCAGAATAAACCACAAAATGTCAGCATGTTCTGCTCCCCAGTGTTTCCAGTACAAGCAAGGCTCAGGTGGAAGAGAAAGGAGGGAATCGGGTCTCTTCAGGGAAGGCATGGCCAGAGTTTCTTTCTTTAAAAACAGACCAGTGATAAAACTACTGAAAAACAGACTTTTTTTTTTGTGGATGTAGAAAGAGGCAGACCCATTCCATCTGGGTGATGTGTGAACATCCCAAAGTAACCTCTTGTCTTAAGGACAACTGTATGTGTATTTGGGGGTCACTAGGTTCAGTTTTTGCAGAAAACAGCAAAACCAGTTAGCAAGAGTAAGAGATTTGTGACTCTTATTCTGCAGCCAGTTTATAACAGTGAGCAATGGTGTAAGTAACCTCCCTGCACATAAAATGCAACTGCTTATTGTGCTGTGAAATTTAACGGTGCTGAGAACTGAGTGTAATTGATTTATAATTCATGTGAAAGATAAAATCGATGATCTAACAACTTTAAAACATAAGTATTTTGGCTTGCTAAACACTTGGAGTTTTCTTTGCGTAATGCGTAACGCTTTATCTTTTTGCTTTATTACCTCTTTAAAAATGTAATTTCATCGTTTCATGAGTTTAGTATCACTATCTCTTAATTGTATTTTTTTTAATTCATGTTTATAGGTTCTGTCTAGACAAGTCTGATAGGCTCCATTCATTTCTGCAGAGAATTTTCACTTTTATACGTTAACATTTTTTAGTTACCAAGAAAAGAGACTCCAACAACATGTCAGGTGGTTACTCAAATAGATGATTTCTCCATTATGACACTTGAGTGTTACATGGTAATGGGTGAATTTAATTTTTCCTGTGACTTTTTTTTTCCTGTTTCCTTTTAGCTATTTAATGACTACTCATTCCTTGTATTTCTCCTCAAACCTCACAGGACCATACTGAAAAAGGTAGAAGAGGGCTCCGTGTGTGTGTGATCTTAAGGAATTACATCAAGGAAAAGAAAGAGAGTATTAATCAAAACAACCTGACAAGCTACACTGGTGCTTTGGTATTCAAACGAGGTATTTTAACAATATGATGATTCCTAGTGCCATATCTTACTCAGAGGTGCTGATTAGATTTCTGGTCTAATGAACATGCTTTATGACAGTCTGTTTATGTAAGATTTATATATATAATTTGTATTTAAAATATTTAAATGTAGGTAATTGTCCTCCTATTTTAATACATTAAATGCTGCATACTGAAGGAAAAGCAAGAAAAAATAACTAGACCATATTTCATGAATGTCTTAAACTTGTCCTACAGTTCTTTCCTTGATGGAGAGCAAGAGAGAGGTAATGTCATTTTTCCAGCATTCTCCAGGCAGCCTCATTCCTCCCTGCAGGCATGGGAAGAGGCAGCATATTCCCAGTCATGGAGGTGCAGAAATTCCTATTGCTTTGTAGCCTCTCATGTGTTCCAGAGCATCCAAAGACTGGGCACCTGGAACCTGTCCACCTCCATCCAAATGTTGGGTGCTGCCATTAAGGACCAAAAGGTCTGAGGGGTTGTTCTCTATCTGCTCCCAGGGGCTGAAGACCTCCTGCCCTGGGATATTCCAACCAACAGGCAGCAGGAGCTGGGATTTACAGGTGTTTTACCACTGAGAGAAACTCACTCTCTGCCTTTCCTTTGTCCTGAAGAAAAGCTTAACACAGAGACTGAGTGAGTTTTTGGCCCTGGCTGCTTCCCCATGTTTGATGAGTGGAAAAACATGCCATTTCCCAACCTCCATGAGGTCTGGAGATTTGTCACCCTCCTGCCACACGTTCCCATGTGCCCTCAGCTGACACTTCAGAGGCTGCTTCATCCCCAGGGTACCTGCTGCCCCCCAGATGAAGGGGGGAGCAGCACACCAGGGACCCACAGGGCAAAATGTCACAAGGAGTGAGTGAACTTCAAGCCCAGGGCTTTTTGTGGGGAAGAACTGGTCCCCTGACCCCTCGTCTCCTCCGTGTCCAGTGCGATGGCAATGTGACTTCAGGGTTGCGCACACAACTTACCTTTCCTGTAGTTCGGTCTTCATACCCTGGAGTCTGTTCCTTGTTCTCTTCACTCTCCGTGGCTGTTCCTGCCCTGCAGAGCACTGCTGTCTTTGGGCTACCAGGCCATTGCTTGAGGCAAAGCAGGGAGTCTGGCCCACGTCTTTTCTCCACTTCATAACTTGGGAACAGCCAACAACCATTGTAGCTTCATCATAGAATTGTTAAGGTTGGAGAAGACTTTTAAGATCTAGTCCAACAGTCAACCTAGGACCACCACCATGTCCACCACTAAGCCATGTCCTCAAGTGCCACGTCTGGCACGTTTTTTGAACACTGCTTCACAAGTCCAGATATCCGCCACTCTGCTGGGTTAGGGCCAGGCATTAGTCAGTAATTCCAGAGAACTGGGCATCTTCACTAGTGAAGGATCATATGGTCCTGTACAAGCCCAGAAATTAGTTGTTCAGAGGAAGAAGTTGGCTTCCAGACACAGCCCAAAGGGAGGAACACTGAGTGGGAAGCTGTGAGCTTGCAACATCCACACATGCTACAGCAGAGTATGGTTGTGCTGCAGGGTACAACAATGATCCTCTGCTCACCTCCATGCTGCTGGATAACATGGGGAAAATGGGAGACACCAGGTGAATTTAACCCCAACGATTCCTTGGTTACTCCAGGTTAATTGGAAATGAATGTTTTTGTACCCAGCCTTGCAGCAGGTGAATACAGTTGGGCGGGGGGGAGGGCATAAAGCCTCAAGGCTGAGCTCTGTCCTCCTTAGCTGGCCCCAATTTCTGCTGGCAGAGGGTTTTAGCCCGGGAAGGACCACGGGACTGGGCTGGCTGTGACTCAGAGGGATCGTGGTGCCATCTCGTGGCAAAAGTAGAAATTATATTCTGTGACATGCTGATGGCTCTGGCCGGTGCAGAAGGGCTGCAGGTAGCAATGCTGATCATGGCCCCTCTGAGGGCAGGAGCTCTTGATCCCGGCATCACACAGTGCTTGGGATGGCAGCCTGGGCGATGGGACAAGCTGCCAGTGCCATGAGCCACAGACACAGTGTAAATTGGGTTTGCTCAGATCTTATTTTAAAAATCAAGCCACCTCTCCTGCCCCAAGGTGTTTACCTTTGATTCAGGTGAGTGTTATAAGGCACAAACATGTTTTGCAGCTAGAGAGAAGGCCCTCAGGGCCACCAAAGAATGTGGAAATGGTATTTCTACCACTGAGAGTCAGTGTTTTCTGCTAAATAAATATGTAGTTGAGTCTTAATCAATGTTTTGCCATCGCTTGACTGAGCAAGTAAATGGGAGACAGACACTCCATTTTGTGGAGATATATTCAGCAGTGTAATTCAGAGTGCTGGGGAGGGATCACTTCTATCCATCTGCCCATGCAGGCACGAGTAGGATGTACTTTTCCGAGGAATTATAGAAACCTGTTTACCTTGGATGTTTGCACCTGGTAGCTCCTGGCTGTTGTTGAGGCACAGGTATTACTGAATCCCCGTACCCAGCCAGCAGTGCTGCTGGCTCCGCTCTGCTGCCGGGAGTGCCAGCTGATGTCCAAGAAGAGCCGGCTCTGAAGGCTGCTGTGCCGTGCAGGATGGGATCCATCTCTCTGCTTCCAAACCAAGAGCCAGAGAGCCCATGGCAAGGGGTCAGGTCTGAGGCTCCACATGCAGAATTCATGCAGATTTGAGCTCAGCCCAGCATTGTCCCCCAGAGCATTAGATTGCTGCCATATCTGTCTTTTGAGCTCATGTTACTTTTGGAGGGGGTAAAGCAGGAACAGTTCTGCCCTTTCTGAAGCCCAAGGCAAAAGTATTTTTTTATTTCAGCAAGGCCAGACTTCCTTCATGTTGTTGATACATGGTTTGCTCCACAGTTGCTTTGCCTGTCTCTCCCTGCCTTCCCTGGAGAAGACTCCATCCCACTGCCACCACTCCTCAAAAGTGGCATTGCCAGCAGGTGATGCTTTGGGAGGGTGAGACGTGAGAGGCTCGGGATCCGAGGCACTAAGCAGAGTGCCAGCACCAGCATGAGGGAAGCTGTGGTGGCAGCCTTTGATTCAGCCTCTGCAAGCAAGAGTAAAGAAGTGAGGCTGTCCCCAGGGCTGACTCTCAGCCCATAGTTGAGCACAAAGAGAGAGCAGTTTGCCCTGGAGAAACCACCCTGCAGGTATGGAGGGTCTCCTGTTGAGCTGGTTTTTACTGGGTTGAGGGTATGCAGAACCTCTCAACCATGAGATACATCTGACATTATAATATTCATTGTCATTCTGGGCTCAGGTTCAACCTTTAATGGCATTTTAATTTCTGTGTACTGCAAAGTTGGGTGCCAGGCATAGGAAATGTAATGAAGATGTGGGATTAAAACTTTATTGGGTTCTCATGAAGGGAGAAACAAACAGTATGATAAAGCAGACGATAAGAAATGCATATGGAGAAGCAGGAAGTCACAGGCAGATAAATGGATGAAAAACTGCGTGAGCTATACATCAACTGGAATAAGATTGTGGAATATGATGGCAGACAAGAGTGCTACAGATAGGGACAACAGAGCTACAGATAGCCAGACAGAGCTACAGAGGAAAGGAAGTCAACCAAAACCAGCCCTCGTTTAATACCTGATCCCAGTTCTCTGTGCATGTGTGTGTGCAAAATGAGCACTGTGAAATTAGATGCCATTTGCAGGAAAATTGCATGGCTGGTTCCAAAGGCCAGACCATCCCAAACACTGGAATGACGGATGATGTGGTCAGGAGGTCTGAATTGAGGAACAGTCTTTGCTCCTATTTAACAAGGTCAGGAAAGACAGAGATGCATAAAACTGGTGGTGGGTATAGTTTATTTTTCTGTGTTATTAGCATCTTATGATGGGATGCTGCTGCAAATCTCATGTGGCCTTATGATTTAAATTGCAACTTAGAAATGTAGCTGCTGCTTCATTCAAACTGTGAAGCAGTGTTGAGCTTGGTGGTAGCAGCACTTGCTTTTCTGAAAAGGTTTGCAGACTTTGGGCATCTTCCAGGACACTATTCCAAGGCAGAAATAACTTTGTCCTCAAATCACATGAATTGATCTGGTTTTTTTACTCTTGATATTTGACTTGGCTGCCTGGTGGGCAAAATCCTAGTGGGATTTTGCTAGAGACTGAAAGTTCAGGAGGTACCTATGGATAGTTCAACTGTGTGACCCACAGTGTATTTCTGTGGCTTCCAGAAAACCGTGGTGTCACTTTCCTCAGGATTTTGGGCAGATTTCTGTGACATTAGGAACCGTGGGAGCCTGGGTGTTACACCCCCATGGGCTGCATCCCCTTCACCAGGCCAGCTGGTCGGTCCCTTCATCGGCTCCATGCAGTCTGTCTTGAGAAGAGGTGTGTGATTGTCAGCACCATCACGGCTTGTGACTGATCCCACACAGCTCCCCACAGCACGGGGGCAAAGAGCAACCTATGGGGCAGATGGAGTGGAGTGGGGGTGGGTGGAGACAATGGGAAAGGGATGTGAAAGAGGGTGATGTGACAGGGTGGGAGGATGGCGAGTTTGAGCAAAGTTGGGTCTAAACAACCTCCCAGTTTTTGGGGTGCCCTTGAGCGAGGCCGTGGTTATTCACGCAGGACAGCACAGGTCGCCTGAGGCTGAGGCCTTAGTGTGAAAGTTGTCTGGGGGACAGTAAGGTCCAAGTCAGACTCTGAAACTCCCGGCTGGGGTCGAAAAGTAAACGTCTGAAGCAACCCTACAAAGAAGACAAACAGCTCCATCTTGGCCAGGCTTTCTCCGATGCAGTTCCTTCGCCCTGCAGAGGAAAGCAAAGAGTTAACCTGGTGGAAAAATCTAACTGGAATGTTTGCCATGGACACATTAGCATCTGAGATGTTGCAATGGGAGCAGGAGTGGAACCTTGAAATGCGCTAAACCATTTTGGAATAGAGGGGGCTGTGTTGTTACAGATAGCTGGCACAGTGTGCCTGCCTAGTCTTTTGTCACACAGCCGCCTGCAGCAGCAGGGCACAGCCTGTTACAGCCTTGTTACACATTTATGGTGTACCCTTTCTTCTCCTTAGCTCTTCCAACACTCTCAGCATCTTTAACCCTTTCTCTTTGAAAAGGGATTTGAAAAGCCTGATAGATAAATGCCACCTCCTTCCAAAGTGGAATGGTTTGAAACTCACTTTCCCTATGGAATTTATCCTAACATTCCACTAATCTAAATGAGTGTGTTTCTTCTTTCCTACCCCTCTTTGGGCTAGATTTGGTGATGGGAGAGCTGGGCTTTGAGAGCAGCCACTTGCCCAGATGCAGAATAATTGACTCCATTTGGTTGGTTACTTACTGACCGAGTTAAGGGCAGTACTTAGCCATGAAACCTCTTTAGTGTACATTGTAATGAAATGGCCCTGCCCTAACCTCAGCTCTGTGCAGATCAGCCCTTTAGTTACCTGTGGAGAAGGGCAGGAATGCTCCTTTCTTGACAAAATTCCCTTCAGCATCAAGAAAGTGATTGGGGTTGAACTCATGTGGTGTCTCCCACTGTGTCTTATCCAGCAGCACTGAGGTAAGCGATGGGATTACAATTATACCCTGGAAGAAAGGTACACAAAGGAACAAAAGATAACAAAGTGCTCTGTTTTGGTTCATTTTTGTCACACAGACTTTGGTGTCCCAGAAGATTTGCTCCACCTGGAATAGGTGGAGACCTTGAGGGTTTTATCCCGTCATCCAGTAGAGAGAGAGCAGTGAGATTTTCCCACCGGTGACAAGGATTGAAGCCAAACCCCGTGTGGCGCTGTGAAAACCTAAAGTAGAAGGTAAGATCCTGCAAATTCTCTGGCAGCTACTTCACTGTGCAGATGGCAGCAAGGAGGTAAACCAGGGTCAGTCATGGAGTAAGGAAGTCCTGAGTATGAGAGGGAAGGGATTGAGTCCTATGATACTGGTCTCTATGGATGCAATATAGAAACTCTTCTGGGGATGATTTTGGACTCTATCGTATAATTCTCTATAAAGAAAACACTCTCTAGTGGCACTAGCAAATCTGAGGAGGGTATTTTGTTCCTGGGATGGAGCAGGTACCTACCTTGGGGAGAAAGTAGCCCCTGAAGTGGGTGTCAACAGCAGTGCACCGTGGAACATGGGGCAGGAGGGTGATAAACCTCTGCACTTCGTGTAGCACCGCGTTTGTGTATGGCATGTTCTTCCTGTCCTCATACGTGGCCCAGCTTCCAGCTTTGACCGTTCTCCCGATCTCCTCCTGCACCTTCTCTGGAAGGAACAAACAAAAGGGATGCTTGCCTCTGCAAGGAAGCCAACTCCCTCCTTGGATTTGATTTTAGGAACCCCTCTATTCCAGAGTTTGGAGGGAGAGAGGATTCTTAAAGCACCAGCGAGGGTTTCCCTGCTCTGTGTTTAGTTCAGGCACATGTTTCCTCAAGTTATTTCCTCAGCATCATACTTTGATCTCCACTCATCCTCTCTCCTAGCAAGAGACTAAAAAAGGGACTATTTTGTGACCTACATCAGCACCTAGTTATATCAGGATTTCATCACAATGAAGAGATAGGATTCAGCTTCTGTGGATCTGAGGCCAGGCCCCTCCCTTCCCCATTTCAGCCTTGCCAGGGATGGAGTGTAGGTAAAAGTTGCTCACTTTGAATCTCTGGGTATTTCATCATGAGCAGGATGGACCACTGGAGCGTGGTGGCGATGGTCTCTGTTCCTGCCATGACCAGGTCGAGGATGGATGCCATTAAGTTGTCATCATGGAAGAGGCTGTCTTTCTTGTTTTTCTCCTTGAAAAACACAAGAGGTAAGAAAGGTCTTAAAACCATCAGTCTTAGTATTCAGCAAGCTTAGGGAATACTGCAGAGCCTACGACACTGCTCACTATGGCCTCGTGTTTGTGAACTGGGTGTTAAGACAGGCCTGATCTTGAATGCCCAGCACTCACCGAAGATGGGAGCACCACAGATGGCAAGTTTGGAGTGGGGTTTGGGTTCAATATCAGTCTCCACCCAAAAGCAGGATAAAGCCCAGAGCCAGGTGCTGTTCACAGGCTCAGCCTTGCAGGTTGGTTTGGACAGAGCCCTGTACAGAAGGAGATTCAGCTGATCCTACCTCTGAGGGACTTACTCCTGCCCAAGCCCAGGTTTGAATCCCCAACAATGTTCAAAATCACCTTTCAAGCCGTTTTTGCCTGGGCTTTAGAACTGTGCTAACTCTTCCTCCACAGAGCTGAGTAAAATACTTAGTGCCTAAGGTCAGCCCAGATCCAGCTGGAAAGAAGAAAAAACCTCAGAGCCCAAGTATTTTGTGTTGAATGAAATCAACTGATGCGTGAAACTGCCAAGTCTTTCCTCAGTAAGATGCAGGGCAGGGTTAGGACTTGTACTGGTGATTTATCATTCAAGTACTTTAAGTGGATCATTTATCTTAGAGCAACACTATCAACGATTAATTGATTTGTTATCGTAAAAAGAAAAGGCAGCGTCAGCTTTCATGTGAATTCATGCATTTTCTGCTAGGAACAAGAAGCTGATCTCACATTATTACTGCTGCTATTTCAAGAGTGGACTGAGACTGTAGCTTTTGTATCTTAATTTTGATGGAAAAATCCCTGCAGTAAAATGCACCAACTGTATGAGGCTGATGTCTGATTTCGACACCACTAGAATAACAGCATGGATTTCAACAGATTTACCTGACCTGGCTGAAATCAAGACTTAGCAACGGTTTTAGCTAGAAAATCCAAAGGAAACATTAGAAACAGTCAACAGAGCTAAGCAGTCAATTACCTCTTGTTGCTTGAATATCAGTGCATCAATGTAGCTCCTCACACTGTTCTCATTGATATCCTCCCTGCTTGCCTTCATGTATTGCCTCAAAATGGCACGCACATCTTCTATTTTCTTAAGCATAATCTTGTGGGTTTTGAAAAGAAATCCGAGGAACGGGTAGAAATTGAAATACTAATGAGGAGTTAAAAAAGAGAAGAGTTAGGCCTGCAGAAGTATCACACAGAATCACAGAATATTCGGAGTTGGAAGGGACCCACAAGGATCACTGAGTCCAACTCTTTAGTGAATGGCCGATAGAGAGATTGAACCCATGACCTTGGTGGGTGCTAAAACAGCTTCTTCCCAATGCTCAACATATCAGTTGAATATTGTCTTCAGTAGCAATATCTCAGCATCTCAGGGACTTCCTGGGCAGATTTTCATAAGGGAGGGCTTTGCAACCATTTGAGCCTTTATTTAGTATGACCAAATTTTAAGCATTTGTGCAGTTCTGTGGGAACAGATCCTCTACTGGTAACAGCCTGGTCAGCCTCCCAGCAGAGTTGGGGCTGCAGTGTGCCAGGCCATCAGCCAGGTTAGGTCAGTATGACACTAGTTAGTTTTTTCCAGCATCAGTTGTGGAAGATCAGCCTGAATAGTTTGAAGATAGGCCAAGTTTTCCTGGCACTCTCCAAGGAAGCATTTTTAATGCAATCTGTGAAGTGTCACTCACCTAAACATCAACACTGAATGTGTCTATAGAAAATGCAGCAAAGAAAGCCTAGATGGCTCAATTATGTTGAAATCCCCCCCAAAAAAATAATCTCTGGAGCTAAAGTAACCATAGTTCAGTTTTTGTTTTAGCTCCACATGGATGTGCAGGATGGGTCAAAAGAAAAGTTGCAAAGGGGAATGTGGCAGCACATTTGTGGTGACCAAGGTGGCACATGGATAACTGACACATTTTAGGTGTAATGGCTGGCTCTGAACATTTGAAAACTGCTGAAGCAAAGCCTATGGTTTGTGTGCCTCACAGACATGATGTGCCAGTGTAAAATATTGTTAATCTGTGGGACAGGTCACTTACGTTTAAATATGGAGATCCCAGAAGAATCATAACTTCATCTATGAGTCTTAAGAGAGTGAGAAATGTTGGGTCCTTGTAGTCAAACCTGTCCCCAAACAGCATGACAAAGGTGATGTTGATGGGAGCACAGTTGAAGGACGGCAGGGTAAAAGGTTCCCCTGCAACGGGAGGAGGACGGGAATGCTGTGAGATGTTGAGCAGCTGTGACACTATGAGGCTGTACAGCTCTGTGACGGTTTACAGCTCACCTTTGAAGGATTTGATCCTCTCAATGAGGAAGTGAAGCTCCTCAAAAATTCTCCCTTCTATCATCTGTTTCCCCATGCCGAGGTTGCGCATGCTGGACACGGTGAATCTCCGAGTTGTTCTCCACAGATCCCCGATGGAGAAGAACAGACCTGGGGAGGCCGTGAGACGTGGTGCTGGGCTCAGGCACAGAGGAGCCCCACCACACCAAACAAAACGGGACTGGATGAGGAGGGATCTCCACAAGTGTTTCTGCTGCCCAGTTTCCCCATGGATTTAAGGACTAAGGGTCTCCCATTTCTGTGTGCCCCATCCCTATATCCTCTCAGCTGCATTCTCCCGGTCTCACTGAGCCTGTAGTTTGAGGAAAACAAGCTCCCTCCCAAGCCAGTTACCCCAGCCTCTCCTGAGTGGCAGATAAGCAGGGATGGCTTTCAGACCAGTACTGGTTGGCTGTAGAGCTGGAGGGAGATGTTGGGTTAAGTCAATCATGTGACCTTTCTGACCCCACTGTTTACAAGTCTAAGGCCTCAAGCAACAACCTTGTATCTCTGGAGCTTCTTCCTTTGTCCTATTCCAGTCTTAAAGGTATTTTATGTATGTGGGATGGAATAACTCAGTCTTCTCAACCCTGGTCAGTGCTCAACTGTTCTACTGAGATTCCCAGCAGGGCTGTATTTTCAGCAGTGGCAAAAATACAGACATTTTTGTGGAGGTTTCTGAGCTCATGCTTCAATGATCACTAAAACCTCCAAGCAGGGATGGGTATTTCATCCCATCAAGAGTGCTGTAAAATAAAAACTGGGTAAATAATCAAAACGCTATCTCAGATTGTGCTGGTTGAAAAGCTGGATTCCAGCACTTCACGACTTCATCTTGGCTGTAAGGTTTTTATATGTTTGGTTTTTCTAGAGTAACCACTGTTTTAAAGCAGCATAGTTTTAATCTGGAAAGCAAAACTTTTTTCTCTAAAAATCTAAAAAACAAATTTCTAAACTTTAATTTTTAGTTCTTCTCTAATTTCATTTGGATCATTCCTTTTCTGAGAACAGGTTCACAGTCAACAAATTGGCATTTTCTGAAGAAAAACATATTTCATGGCAAAATTTGTGACCATTGTTACTTAACAGCCCCTAAGAACTTCCATCTTTGGGTCACCTCTAAGTGCCTCAGACTTGGGCTGAGAAGATAAGTGTGAAAGGACTTATGGTGCAATACTGGCAGTCTCCCACAGGGATATTTTACATGTAAATTAGCTCTAAAAAATACTGTCCTCCCCATCAATTCCTTTTATTTATGTAGCAATAAATTCATCTATTGATATTATGACTGGGTAATTTTATTTCTAATTCTAATCCCCACTTCAGCCTGTGACCAGCATACAAAGCTGCATTTTGGATTTAAAGATAAAGCCTCAGGTGAAGCAGTGGATGAACAAGGCAAAAAGTCCCCTGAAATACACAGGGATGTAGAGTTGCCTTGGAAAAATTATGGGATTGTTTGTGGGGGGTGAATTTCCAGCCTCCGTCTATTGTTTCTGCCCGAACTTACTTCATGTTGGTGCACCCAAGAGCCTTTGTGGGAAGGCAAAGGTGTAGGCACTGATAATGTCCAAAATTGAAGTACCTGACAGTGGGAGAAAAGGAAAATCCCTACAGCTCCAAACAGCCAAACCACTTAGTCCAAAGTCCCCTGAAAACATGAGGAAGGTTCATAAACGTGGTGGTGGCAGTGAGCTGCTCACATCAACACCTTATGGAAATTAACCCCAGAATTACCACAGTGCCTTTAAAAATCCCACTCCTCACCCTTGAAGTTTTAGGATACGGATCAGCTGCAATTGCATTAGCACAAATGATAGAAAGCCAGGAGTCACTGAGAGCAAGTGAGGAAAGCCAAATGTCTTCTGTCAGCCTGGCTTCAGAAGGGCCCAAGGGGGATGTTTAAAAGCCGGGCTCCGGGGATGCACACTTAGGCTGGCACTAAGCGATGGTGTCGTCCCTCCCACCCACCCCCATCATTGCTCTAGTACCGTTTCCGTTCTGAATTTGGTCAAATATTGGGATGGATGGTCTGTCTACAAACTCCTCTGTGTAGTTCACAAGCGCCTCCCGCACAACTTCGTACCCGGTCAGGACCACAACTTTCTGGAACCCAAAGTGGAGGGTGAAGATGGGGCCGTATTTTTCCGCAAGCTGAAAAAGAGGCGAGCTGTGATGGTCAGGAAGGGAGGGGGCGTGCATGCAGCGAGCACCTGTTGCTTTCTGAAAGGACATATTCCGTCCTGGCATCCTGCTGGGAATGGCTGCAGAGCCACTACCTGCAGAGCAGCACCCATGAGCCAGAGCTCATCACGGTCAAACACCAGGCATCTCAAACGGATGCCTTGCTGGCATCCATATGGAATTCAGGCTTCTTGCCATGAAAGGACCCCCAACCCCATCTGTTCATTATTAATCTGGTTTTGCTGTTAAGGAGGAAATAAATTAAAAAACAATGAAACCCACCTAGAGTTAAAGACTGGACCTCAAATGGCAACAAAAGTTGGCAAACCGGAGGAAGACGAAAAGAGAGAAGACATTTCAGTACAAATAATGATGCTGTTGCACAGGAAAATTTTGGTAGCACTCTTGCATCGCTGCTACTAGACCAGAGAAGCCGTGTATCTCCTCGGCAGTGCACTGGGGGCCGTGGGAGGCTTGTTCCTGCCCTCCTCTAGCACATCACTGCCTTTGTATCTTTCTTCCTGGTAACTTGAAAACAGCACTTGGGGACAACCAAGAAGAGTTTGGGCTGAGCTGAAGCAAGGTGATGAGAAGCCACAGTCCAAACCTGCTGCCTAAGCAAACACAAGGTGTATGTGTGCAGCCTTAGCCTGTGCTGGGCCACTGGTGGCTTTCACAGGGCAGAGGGGACACCCATCAGTGCCCAACCAACACACACCAGGCAGTGCCTGCTGCTCAGTGCAATCACCATTTTTTGCTCTCCATGGGGTGAGGTGGAGGGATAACCCCTCTGGAGTAATCCCAAAGCAAAGGCAAACACAGGCACTACCAAATACAGAGTAGCAAGGGACAAAAGCATGCGGAGGTAATTCTGAACTGCAGTTCAGAGGCTGCAGCAGCGTCTGCCCAGCCCTGCTGGGTAAACTGACCCCAACCCTGACATTGCCCATAACAACACCAGGTGCTGGAGCCTCACCCCACGGCAGCACAAACCCCCCAAGGTCTGCTCCCACAGCACAGCCCGTGTTTGCCGAGCACCGGTGTGCCGGGAGCCGTGAACCGGCGCTGTCTGTTTGCTCACTCTCTCCGTGACCCTGGCGCGGGTCGGTCCCCGCGGGTCCCGTCTGCTAAAGCCAGGCTCAGCAGCCCACGGAAACACCCCGGGCTGTGCCAGCCTCGTCTTGCACCGAAGGACACTTTGCCACCCTAAGTGGGGTAAGTTGTCATAATTACAGGTTAGTAGAAGAGCTTACAGGCTATTCATTCCTGTTCCTTAGCGCAACTTTCCCATCCCTCTCCTGTACTGCCATCCAGATTTTAATGCGTGTCCAATTCATCAAGGGGATTTTGCAGTGGAGCATCTGCATCTGGCCCTCTCCGCAGCAGTTTTGGGGTCACTGCATTGTGGAATTTCTCTTCCCAGATCTCCAGGGCGTATGGGAGGGAAGCAATTTCATTTCACGTTAGTTATGTCCTAATGCTTTAAAAGATTTCTGGGTGTCCAAGCTGTCAAATTAATATTTCAAATCCCACAAGCATTATAGACTTCATGTACATCACCACAATTACATGAAGAAATCCCATATTACCCAGAGGTCTTTTTTTAATGGTTGATTGCTCCTAAATTACATTGCATCAACAAGGAATTGACTAGAAGAAGCCCAGAAAGATACTATAAAGCAATTTTCACACCTTTACAATTTAGTTTGAATCAAAAAAGACAAAAACGTTCTCACTGATACATCCCAATCAGCTTTAAAATCTATGAGGGTCCGGGTAAGGGGGTTTTTGTCCTACCTTCATTAGTGATTTATCTTGCCTTCTAAGATCCACCAAGTGCAGGTTACCAATGATCGGAAGAGGAGTTGGACCAGGAGGTAATTTAAAAGCTGAATTTTTATAGCCATTTGAAAAATAGACTACGGCTAATAATACTGTTGCAGAGAGCAGAAAAATTAACGCAGGATCAGAGAGAAACGAAATTAAAAAAGACATTTTTTTAGTAGTAATCTGTTTTTTGGGAGTTATAAGCAATAAAAATGCAGTGGCACTGTTCAGTTTCTGCCAGCTGGCTTTCTGTTTGCTCTCTGCGATTGCTACAAGCACTCGATTCTTATTAAGGTTTGTAGAGTACCTAAATAAATACTGCATACTCCACCCTCTTTAAACACCTCAGAGAATGTGGTCTAAGCAGTTTGCAAAGCCTGTCCAGAAGTAAAGAGAGTTTCAAATTACAAACCCATGCATGTGTGTGCAAGAACATATACATGGGAAAAGGTGCTTGGCATTCCTCTATAACCTCCTCCTCCCCGAGACCTCAAGGTCCTTCATCAGCAGTACTATGACCCTCCAAGCACTCTGCTGACACAAGGAAATATAAAGGTTTTTTATGAATCCTATTAGAACCTCCAGATTCAGATTGAGGTAGGATTTGAGATCTCTGTGTTACTAGAGAGAAAAAATAGTATTGCTGTGGGAGACTTTGGCTTTCTTGATGTCAAGTGGAGATCAAAGGTTGTTAATAATGGTAAAGCCCATGTATCCCTGGGGGCTTGTAGCCCATAAATTTCTTCATAAAGTCGGCTCTGAACTGCCCAGAAGGGATGTGATTTCAGACGTTGTGTCTGAAGTAGAGGACATGTAATAGCTAGCCATGGAAAATTAGCTTGGATCAAGTGATCATGAGTGGATTCATGGGTGGAATGGAAAGACAAAATTAGATTTGAAGCTTCTGGGAGGACTCTTCATTTTGCAAGACCAGCTTCTGAGAGATAGAGGGAAGATGTTAGGGAAGTTAACGAAGCCAGCTGACCTGGCAGGCTTCAGAAGGGGAACAAGACAGGAGAACTGAATGATTTTAAGTCAAAGATGCTAAACACCTGGAGCTTGCATCCCTCATAAAGGTTTAAATCGTGTAGAAAATAGTTAAAGTCTACCTGGTTGAATAGTGGTTTTAAGGAGGAAGTTGGAGATAAACAGGAATAAGCTGGGGGATAAAAAGGAATAAGATTGTGCAGAGAAAAAAGGGCTCTCTTACATGATGAGGAAGCGCAAGGCTAAGGGTACATTTGTCCAAAGGTTAGATCATATAAAGGCCATTATTCAGCAAATATGGTCCCTCAGCCTTCCAAATGCAAGGAAGGCAGAGAAGGACCTGATCCAGAGTGGGGCTTAGCTATGGTAAGCAGGGTCCCAGAGCAAATGGTGCTGGGTTGCACACCGGAGCTCTCTGCATGGTGTGGGGATGTTACAGCACAACAGCCACCAAGAAGCAGAAGCAGCGAGGGTGTTGCAACATTTCTGGGATTTATTTTTTTATTAGTTTCCAAGAAACAGGCTGGAGGCAACGGTTTCCCCCACAGCATGCCTAGGATGACTCAACCCCGCCTGCTTCAATGAGCGAAGAGGCAGAGGGGCTGTAAAGACAGGCAGGAAAGATCAGGGCTGGCACAGGACACAGAACGTGGGCACTCTGATGAGAACTTGCACATGTTCTGCACCCTGGGCAAAATGTTTGTTCCTGCAGGGTTTTCTCTGATCAGTAGCACCCTGTGGTGCAAAAGCTACGTGTTGCTGGCGCTCTCCTGGTATTTCATCCTTGCCCTGGGAACCTCTGAAATCATAAAAAAGGCCTTTCAGAAAGAGACCTAAATTATCTCTGAAAAGCCAGGGGGAGTGTATTGTGGTTTTTTTCAAACCAGGCTCTGAGTGCAATGCATTAAAATGACAAAGGTAAGTAAAACTCTTGCGATGACAAGAAATTCCTGTCTCAATAATGTGTCTGGTACGTGTCTCGCTCCGCAGCCGCGTTGCTACGTGCTGCCCTGCCTGAGCACACAGAGCCGAGCACGGAACACCTGCCAGGCGCTGACACTGCTCCGGGTGCATTCCCGGGGCAGCCGAGCCCCTCAGGGTGCTCCTGGCCGGGTTGTCCTCCATCCCTCGTGCCCACGTGGCACTCTGCCACTCCATATGAACCGGGTGGTGCTGGTGAGGATGTGGAGCATTGGGCCTCGGCCTCCTAAAGTGCAACCACTGCGCTGCCAGCCAGCCAGGGGAGAGCCAGCCAGTGAAACAGCAGCCCTGCATCCTTTAACTTAAATCCTCCCAGATCTCTGTGCCTCCCCTAACCAGTCCCATTCTTGAGCAGGAGTGCATCCAGGACTGCAGGCTTAGATAACTCCTGTTGGTTTTTACCATGATGAGTTCCTTGTAAGCAAGGGCAAGAGACACAGGGACCACGGTAAGGGGCCACATCACAGAGCCATGCAGAGCCACATCCTGACTCACACAGCAGCGTGAATTAGAAATTCAATTATTTCCTTTGAGCTGTCTGTGGTTATGAGCATTGCTCGCTCTTTGTGTTGCTAAACGTCTTGGCTGCATGTGCTGCCCAAGGATCCCTGTGCTCACCTCTCTAGTGTGGGTGTATTAAAGGTGGTGCAGTCCAACTTTGTCAGTTTGACCCAAAATCAGCTTCATACTGTAACACCAGATAGATCAACAGCAACAGAACAAAATATTTAATGATTAAGTGAGTGATAAGGTCAGGCTTGAAGTAGTTAGACTGCAAATAGAGGAACAGCAAAACAAACGTAAGCAAGCGCAGCAGAGAAGGCTTCCTTGTTGCACAGGTTGCCCAGCAGACTCCTTGAGCTGTAACCAGGAGCTGGAGCTGGCCCTGTGGTACAGCACGTGTACAAGTGCAATACCAGAACAAGTACAAGGTACAGTATAAATGTTAGAGTGCTGCCTTTAGTTGTGTGTACTAAAGCTAGTGAGAAGAGTCAGTGGCTTGGCCAGAGGCCACCCTATTTTGTCATCCCTTCATATTCTTTCTCCTTTCTTTCCTTCCATTTGTAGCACAGATCAGCTTTAGATGACAGCAACTTTATGTTGTAGGTTTGCCATAACTGCCCCCTCAGTCTCTATAACTTTGTTTCTCCCATTTTTTTTACATCCTAACCTTCCTTTCCCACTTCCAAACCAACACAAAAGCACCTCCAGTGACCCACTCCTCCCTAACCCATGTGTGGTTCCCTGCCTGTTTCACAGCACAGAAAGCAGCCTCCTCTCCTGTACCTGCACCCCCCTGCAGATTTCACACAGGTATCATGCTTCCCTCAGTGGGTGTAGCCTTGCAGGTACAGCAACTCGTTCCTACTCCTAATGGATGCTACATGAAATAAATCATCAACTGTAGTAATCAAACAGCTGCTCTAGGACAGCCACAGGCTCTTGGATGTCCCAAGCTTTCCACAGAGACCCCCATACAACAAGTTAATGGCACAGCTAACCAAGCTGGTAACAAAATCTAACCTGCTTCTCCTTCCAGACTCTGTTATCAGTTTTACATCTGTTCTCACAATGACAAGTGGAGAAGAGGGCTGAGCCTCTCCCAGCTCTCTGATGGAGCGTGGCAGTCCTGCTGCCCAGCCCCAGGCTGCATTGCCCTCCCACTGCCATGGACTTGTGTCGCTTCAGCCACACTGATTCAGAAACTCTTCACTTGCCATGGCTGGTCATTTTATGCCAGTTTAGGGATCTATGATGGCCCAATAAGGGATTGGACAAGTGCCAGAGCCAGGATGAAGCCAGGAGAGGTGAGGGAGTGGTAGAAATGCCTTTCTTAGCAGCAGCAGAAAGCTGCTAAATTTGCCCCATCAAAAATAGGCTGTTTGGCATGAAGTGCCTGGTGTGAGTTTGAATGAACCCACTTCCCAAACCACTTAGATGTTTTCTGATAACTATCCTGTGCCTGGGTCTTGGCATCAGCCCACGTTACACCCTCATGTCTGGGACTCTGTAATAAAGATAAGGCAGGTTGTATGGCACAATGGAAGCTCAGACTGAGGCTCAGCTGAACAACCGTCCTGAGGAGATTTCCAGATCCATTAACTGTCTGTTGTCTCCAGCTGGGCCATCAGTAACTAGCTCTGCTGTAGAGCTTGGACTTTGGGCTCAGAAATTCCCCTTGGAGGTTGTCAGGGGAGAACCTCTGATGGGTTACACCTATAGAGGAGGCTTGAGGGCATTTCTTTCTTTCAAACAGTCCTGAAAACAGCATCTCTGGTGTGCTGTTCCAGGAATGAATCACACTGTTTCTGAAAGCAGTATTCAGGGCTGTCTGAAGGGTTTGCATTAGAGACACCTCAAGAGCTGTTGGAGAGAATGGCATGAATGAGAAAAATAGCATTGCCTGGTGTCTTCCTGGCCCTAAAGTGCAGGTACAGATGTTTTTTCCCCCCGTAACTACACTTGCTTTCAAGCTTGAAGTGTTCACTACTCTACTGCCATGTTGTTTGATCATTCACAGGGCACAGCACAAACCAGGTGAGGCATGGGGTTCAAGGTAAAGCCGACATCAGCAGTGAGATCCAGGTCTGACTTATCCACTCCTGGAGGGGGTCGAAAAACAAATTTGCGGAGCAAGCCCCCAAAAAAGAGGAACAATTCCATTTTGGCCAGTCCTTCACCAAGGCAAGCCCTTCGTCCTGAAAACAACCAGGAGAGAAGTTAATGATCAGCACTGTAACTGTTAGTGTTGATCTCTGAGAGCTAAACTGGAGATACAGTCTGTAAGAGCAGACTGATGAGGTAGGAAGTTTTCCCTTCCTTCTCTCTGTGTGTCAGAGGTGCTACTGACTTGATCTCAAGCTACACAGAGGGCTGCAGGTATATGATATTATTCAGTGACTGTGAGTAAATCAGTGTCTCACAGATCTCCCAAAGAAGAGAGCCTACAGCAATGGTGGACAGGAAAAATTACTAGAAATCCCTTATCCTCTCTTCTATATCCCTGGCTTTCATACTTTCATGAATCTGGGGGAACTGCTACTAGCCTAGCCCCAGGTGGTACACACCCCCTCTTCTCACCTACGGAGAATGGAATAAATGCTTCTCTCCTAATGAAGTTCCCATTGGCATCCAGGAAATGGGAAGGGTTGAACTGATCCGGGGTTTTCCAGTGTAACTCATCATTCAGAGCAGAGGTCAGCAGTGGAATAATCTCAGTACCCTGAAAGGGATCAAAGAAACACATGGAAGAGGAGATCACTCTCCTAGTTCAGCCAGACTACCTTCTTTTTTCTAATGTGAAGAGGTAAGTAAGATTGAGCCATGACAAATAGAACTGGGGATGCTTCCCTGCCCCACTGTGGTTCTGTCTGTTTTCAGTAGCTGCTGTTTTATTTTTTGGACCACAAAACATTCCCTTCTTACAGAGTCAGATCTTTCAAGGAAGGTGCTGGAGTAGACACTCCACATTTGACATAAAAGATTCAAAACAGTGTGATTTAATTATGGTTATTCAAGATTCAAACACCTGTAACAGACCACAGTCCACTGTATGCCGTAACAGTTACCCTGGATCCAAGACAAAGAGTCAGAGATTAAAACATGCCTCATGGTGTCTTTAGTTATTTGTATTTTTCTTTGTCTGCTTTGAGGAAATGTGTAAGGAATCTGTACAGCATAAGCTGCTGTCCTCAAAGCTCACCTTAGGAATCACATAGCCTCGGAAATTCACGTCGCTGGGAGTTGATCGTGATACACCCATTGGGACAATATTGGCAAACCTTTGTATTTCATGTATCACTGCTTCTGTATAAGGCATTTTTTTCCGGTCCTCCAACTTAGGCAGCTCCCCTGGTTCAATGACACGGTTCATTTCTTCCTGAATCTTTCCTTGGAAGGAGGAAAGGATTAAGAGGCTGATAACAATCTTACCTTGCACCTGAAATGACTTCCAGTTTGGCAAAGATCAAGAAAAGGGAAAACTGTGAATATTTGGGAAGAGCAGAAGTGGGTAAGCCAGGGCATGGCATGGCTCTTGCAGGGTTGTTGTTGAGCCAAGGGAACTTGAACAGAGTCACTACAGTCCATCCCATGCCTGATTCTGACTACACACCTTTGTTACCCCATAACCTTCAACACAAACGAGATCAGAATCAGCTCCTGAGGAGACCTTTAGTGACGTAAGCCCGTAGCCTGCAGGTGAATAATCACAGCGGAGCTTTACTGTAACTGTAGACTGCCCCTCAGCCTCTCCCACTTGGCTGGGCCTGGTTTATTGCAACCCAGCTGAAAAAAATTCCTTTGTAAAGTCAACGGTTGTTATCATTCTCAGAGCACTCGGAATCGTTACTCTAGGCAGCACTGAATGAGTTCCACTCCCTTCCACAACCAAAGCCTGAAGTGTGCAACAGTGAATTGTACAAGAGACTCGTCAGCCTTACTCTGAATTTCTGGGTATTTCATCATCAGGAGGAGCCCCCAGCGCACAGTTGTAGATGTAGTTTCAGTCCCAGCAGCAAAGAGGTCCAGGGTTGAAAACATCAGGTTTCCATTGTCGAACATAGTGTGGGGTTTCTTTGACTCCTTCAAAACATACCGGTAATGGCCATAAGTTCTACAGCAAGTGACACCTGTGTGTGACTGTGTTGCCACCATTTTTATCTGCATTTTAGCTCTCTGTGACTCTAAACGTGCTGGAAAACTAAACATTTACCATTTTAGCAATACGGCCTGTGCTGTGTGGAATTTGTCTGGTCCCAGTCATAGGGGCAATACCCACCTCTAGATATTAGATTAGTTGGAATTTATTTATTGCAACGCAGTCTGTAACTGCACCATTCTTGCAGGAAGGTTTGGGATGATTTCCTCCTTGTGTGTGCTGAGTAGTAACTTATGTCACCCACATGGGACATCATGACAACCTTTTAACCAGCAGTTCAGTGGAGCCGTGGAGTAAGTCCAGCACAGCTCACTGTGAGTATAAGGTTTGATATATCCTGCTCACTGCAGTCCTTCTGTCTCCACGTACACCCAGCCCCTGACAGATGGCCAGTCCTAAGAATAAGTCACAGCTAAGAGAAGAGAAAAGACTCTGAGACTCAGCTTTAAAGTACCTTTTGTTGCTTTACCAGAAAGGCATCAACAAAGCCTGTTAAGTCGTTTTCATTAAGCTCCTCTTTGTGTTGCTGGAAGAGCTTCTGGAGAAAAGCATTCAACTCACTGATATTTTGTAGCACAGTCTTGGAAGCTCCAGAGAGAAATCCAAGGAATGGGTAGAAATTATATAACTGTGGAGCAAGAGAATTCTTACAGTTAGTTGACATTTTGAACACATACCGGTATCTTAAGTCACACTGCTTGTCCTTTGCCCCACGCCCTGACATTTCAAGCTGTAATTCCCCCACATTCACGTGTACTGTCCAAGCAGCTATGGATTCCTGCAGAAACAGAGTGTTCTGTTATGCCTCTGCATGAGTCCTTGCCATGACTTTTGGGAAACTCATCGTCTTGGACAACTTGATATCCCCAAAAAATCTAAAAGTTACAACATAAAATAGAGCTCTTACCAGCACCATAGGGGAGCCCAACAGCTTAGTATTTTGATTTATCAGCTCCAGCAAAGTTAGAAACACAGGATCATCATATTCAAACCTCTCTCCAAACAATATCGAGCAGATGACATTGGATACAGCATTGTTGAGTATCATTTTCGTATCACATGGTTTCCCTGTGTTTCAAGCAATTAAAAGAAAAGACAATGTGATTGTGCTATTTTCAGTCTGATTTCCTATGGGAAATTCTATCCTCCTATGGAGGAATATAGTCCTGAGCTCCCAAAGAAAACTCATTCCCCACCCAGAATGCGTAGCAGGGAACTTAGTTTCAGTCTTTTAAGGCCTCGGTTCAATAACCTACTGCAGCATATGCTGAACTTTAACCACGAGATACCATTTGCTCAGAGTTAAACTTTCATTAATTTTTATTGTTCTGCTAGACCTGTTTTCTGTCTCTGGATGAAAGACTTGACACTCACCATGATAGGATTCGAAATATTTGATAAGGGAATTTACTTCCTCCAGGATTCGGATCTCAAGGGTTCTCTTTCCCATTCCGAAATCTCGCAGTGTGGACAAGGTAAATCTTCTCATAGTTTTCCATAGCTCTCCATGGCTGAACGCTATGCCTGAAATAAAGATGTAACATCCTATGTCACCTGTTGTTCATAAACATTTGTAAGGCTTTCTTACACACTGGTACCTCTTTCAGATCACAAAGAGTGATCTGTACAATGGTGATACTCTCTGCTGTCAGAAGGTACTGAAAAAACCACAAAACCTACCCAATCAAAAGGTCAATTACCATTTCCTTGCGTCATTTTCCTAAATATGGGTATTTCTGCCCTCTCTCCAAATTCTTCAGCATGATTTAAAAGGGCATCCTTGATGGTTTCATATCCAGCCAGTACCACGGCTTTCCTGGGTCCAAAATGCACGGTGAAGACGTTGCCATATGTCTTGGATAGCTGACAAGGTGAATAAATATGTTCATTCAAAACCAGATCTGGACTCAAACACTAGTACCAGCCACCCTAGGTGGTTTTTAGACCAAAAGGAGCCTCCTAGCCCTGCCTGAAGTCTCCAGGTGCTGCTGTAATTCAAGTAATGAGCAACAGCTATCGATTGCCAGCATCTCAGCTTGCACCCTGTTTGCACAACAAGGTGTCTGCTATCACTGCTTCTATCAGAGGAGTCAATAAAATGCCATTGCATTCCTGTGGTGTTCTGTAGTAACAGGCCAGTGCAGTGATACCACACTGGGAGGCTGTTTGGAGAATGCTGTGGCAGGCAGGCCTGTTTATTGTAACGCTGCTGACCTGAGGCAAGTGGGCGTGCACACACCTTTGAGGCTGAAGCCACAAACACTGCAAAAACAAAGCCAGACAATAACTCTTTCTTTCAGGACAGCACTTGTCTCTAATTATGGCAAGGTGCGTAGTGTTGCAGTCATCGCAAAATTATTTGCTGGCCACCAGAAACTTGAATCCAACTAGGAAGCATGTTCTTGTAGATAATGTCACAGGAGCACTAGGCTTTTATAGCAAATTAAATATGGATCATCTGTTACACAGAAAGGTAGCTTTGACAAGCTAATCATTCACTTGGTATTTTAGACTTCGTTTAAACACACTTCAAGCCACCAGCTCCAAATGTCTCCTTGTTTCTGATGTGCCTGGGTTACCATTTGCTATGCATTAGATACATTCCACAAATTGAATTTCAGATTAGAGGCAGCTCCTGTTATTACACCAGACAAATTGAATTTGTTTTCATCAAATGGTGGTTTGACGGCTTGGGAGATAACATTAGCACTGGTTCTTTCATCCCTGGCAGCTCACAGAGTGTGCAGCAGAGCCAGGGGCAGGGAATCACAGCTGCCTCCGAGCCTTCCTTTGGCCATTACTTTGCATTAGTGCTTCTTGGCATCCACTCTGTTTTTTACTCAGAAACACAAGTATTGGATGTGAAAGGCCTGAAAGCCTAAATAAAGCTGCTTGGTGGATTACAGGAAATGAGTCTCGTGCCATCACGTGACATCTGTATTATAAAATCTCCCAGTACTGCCAAAAATAGTTGCTCTTTCATACTGACATCCTCAAATATTCCTAGGATCAGCTGGGAGCTCAGGACCAGAAGCCCATCAAAACTGGTCTCTGCACAATCCTCTGCACTGTAAATCAGGACAGATGAGCACTGCATGCCTGCTATAGGAATTCCATTTTTTTGCAACCCAGGATGACCTTTTTTCTACAATTAAATGGAGGATTTCAGTGTCTGCACTGCCCTCTCACTGCAGATGTTCAAGTGGCTGAAGGAGTTCACTGTGAACTGGCTTTCCTCCATCACAGTGTCCAGTAAGCACATACAGGGCTTATGACAATTGCATCTCCATTTCTCTAGTTGCATTTCTCATTCTGGGAGTTGCACATTTCCCCCTCCCTGCTCATCCAGCCCCTACCTCTGTCAGTGACTGGAATGGCTTTCTCAGGTCCACCACGTTCAAGTTCCCGATCAGAGGAAGAGGCCGTGGCCCAGGAGGCAAACTGCAAACCGACTTCTTCGAGCTGGTGAGAAAGTAAAGCAGAGCAAACAGCCCTGCTGCCAAACAGAGCAGTGAGCTGGAGCCCAGGTATTGCAGGAAACTCTGCATGGCCATGTCCAAATCCAAGTGTGGGCATGAGTGTCTTGGGGTCCCTTTATAGCCCTTCTGTCATTTCCTGAACACACCTTCTGGGGAAGCAGCTCTGGGCAGAGAAAAGGACTTTGTGGTTTTGTTAACATCCATTTAGACCAGATGTACTTCATTATTCTGACAAATAAACCCCCCTATTTTATTCTGAGCCATGGATTATTGTAATCAGGAGCTCCTATTTCATCTATAACACTGGGACAAGGTGTTTGTTTTCCAGTGAAAATCTGTGTTACGAGCATGTTGTTCTCTGCATTATTTCAGGGGCAGAACTGAGGGATAGGACCCAAGCTGGATTGCTGCCATGGTGCCAGGTCACAGGATTCAGCTGGACCACTGGTGATGCAATGGAGGAAGCAGGACACAGGAGGGAATGCCCACAATAACACAAGGACCAGGGTGCAGCAAGCCCTTAGGAAAGACAAGACTGACCATGGAGGAGTTGGAATGGTGGTTGCACAAAGATGTGCTAATTCAGGGTTGCCAATGGGAGTAGATCTATTTACAGGTGACAGCTCTGATTCTCTTTGCTTTCCTGCCACCCCAGTGAAACCACCTCCTTGAGCAACACAATGTTCTCATTGCTAGCATTGTTATTGATCTTTGTCCCAAAAATTGTCTACCAGCAACTCCAAACCGCTCCTGAAACCACTTCAGTCATTATTTTGCTGTTTACTGTCCAGAGAACGGGGTGTCCATGTCTGGCTTTGTGTTTAGTGATGACTCTTTCTGTTTATGGCCAGATGCATGCAATCCTCTAGGAGAAACCGTCCCCTCCAGGCAGTCCTGCCTAGATTGGGAAAGAGATCCTGAACCTTTGTAACCTGGGAGGAGCCAGGATCAGAGTGCAGCTGGCCAGGCAGAGGATGGAGGCTGCCTGGGCAGCTGTTGCAGAGGGGGTGCCAGGCAAGAGGAGCACACAACAGTAGTTTTTTGGCCCTCCAGGTGCACTGAGTCATGCACCATGCCAGGGCAGGGGCCTGCAAGAGCCCGCCTGCCCAGGAGACAGCTCCCCAAGAGCCACCTACACCCTCTGCATCCTGGAGGGATGACAACACAGCTGAAGTGATCATGAACAGGAGGCCATTGTTGAAAAGGTAACTCTGGGGGAAAGAGCCAATTTGACACTCTACCACATATTCTCAAGTGGGGATATTTTGTTCCCCAGTTGCTGATTCTGTCAGATTACTGGGCTGTGCTGCTGTTCACCCCTTTAGAAATCTTTAGCTTTAATAATACTTTTGCTAGAATTCTCCAAGGCTCCCGGGTGCAGGCTCCACTGATGGAAAAATGATGATTATTTATTAATAATAATAAAAGTACATTAGCCGAAGGCAAGGGGAATCAATAAACTCTAACTAGATTGACATGAAAAAGCTGCCGGCTCACGTGCCTGTACATCTGCCTGTTCTCCAAAGCTTGTTATCAGGAGTGGAGTTTTTCACAAGGGGGAACTTTCCTGTGCAAAAGAGGACTAAGCAGGGTGGGCAGTGGATGGTCATGTCAGTCTCAAGATTTGCTGCACAACTATGAGGTCTTTTTCTGCACCCACTTCTCCCAGGTATTTCCAAGAATATCAGATTCTCCTCTGAGCAAATGGTGTGACCACAGGTAATACACAGTAAGAGGGAGGAAAAAACCCTACATGGGGCCAGTTGGGTACCAGAGGAGGGAATCTGTTGTTTCTCTGTACATACCGCTCTGTTGGAATGGAGCTGGCTGCTGACATAGCAGGAAAGAGCACCTTTCCAAGGGCTTCCAATCTGTTTCAAGCTTCAGGTTGTACCTGGTGACAATAGAGGGGTGAAACCCTTTCTCAAATAGTGAGCCCATGGACTTGCAACCTGCTGGACTGGTGTATGCACTGTGGGAAATAATGGAGGAGCTCTCCAGTGGGAGGGAATGATTGCAGTCTTAAAATACAGCCAATCTGGTGTCCTCACCTCCACTTCTTCCTCACATACCTTGGCTTCCAGTATGCAACTCTGACCACAGCCTACAACTGAGTTGCTGACTTGCAGGTGAGGCATCCCACACTGGACTGAGGAGAAAACATTGCTCCCTGCTCACGTGTCTTTGTCTGTCTACCAGCCCAAGCCAGAACTGATACCATCTTAAGGTAACCAGACTTTGTGGGCACAGCTCAGTTCTTCCTAGAAAATGAGCCTGTACATTAAACAGCCACAGTAATTTCTGTGTGCTCGTCTGCAGAAGGTCATATCATCTTCTAATGGGACACAGGTTAACAATGCTACAGTAACCGTAGGATAATGCAGGGAAAGGGTTGTTATAAGGCCATAATTCAGTCAATGACTGCTGATAACATAATAAACCATGAGAGTGAACACCAAGTGCTTGTGTGCCTTGCCAGGCTCTGCCACTGATTTACAGCTTCTGGAGATGCCTATCAGGCCGTGCATTGTTATCAGGGATATATAAAGCCTGAGCACACCCTATTAAACATTAACATTTTTAAAGACCCAGATGTGTTAAAACTCAGGCTGCTCCTTGCTAATGGATTTTGCTTGCCTTGACAAATGCCACTGCAAAAAGAAATCAAAAGCTTCCCGACTTTGACCTCTTTCAATTTTTCATCATTATTGCATTGTTTTATTGGATTACACCCACTTCTTCCCACCCTGCCAATCTGTATTTCTGCAGGATCACTACAGGGTGCTGATCAGTATCTCAAGTGTTCACTATGCTCATTTTCATACAAATAACTTGTTACCTTCTTTTCACTTATCTGTCAAATCAGTGTGGGTTGCAAATCTACTTTGAGAAGAAAGACTCCTGGAATAATATTTTTAAAAATCATTATTTCACTGCAAAAAAAATTTTTAAGACTCATGGGGACGGTTTTTTACATATTCTGACCTGAAAGAATTTATGTGATGGGTCTGGTCACTGGGAGAAGAAAATAAAAAAATCTGTGCATGGGATTAGTGCATTGTCCCTGTGCAGAGCCTAAGGTGACAGTATTTTCCACTCCTGTTAAGCATTTACCATTCTTGGGAACTTTGGTGCTTTTAAAAGCCTTCTTGTTGTACTGAATGGATGCCATTCCTTCATTAGTCTCATTCAGTGAGAACATGCACATGAGATCCTGGGGTTTGGTACTGGTAATGTGCTTCTCAATATGCATATCTACAAAAATATTTGCAGTAAAATCCCTTGTGGCTGTATAGCCAGAAGCATGTTCTTCCAGGTCTCCCATTTACACCAAGTCATGGCAGCCTGACCTGGGAAGTCAGTATTGAGAAGGTCGGGTTATGAACAGTTGATTTTCAAAATACAACTGATCAAATCAAATGCCTTGTCATAGCTCCAAGGATTTTTTTTGTTCTGGGTCTCTAGCCTCAGTCTATCTCAACAGAGTATTGCAGAAATTGTTTTAATCCAAGAGA
Source organism: Lophotriccus pileatus (assembly GCA_035583135.1). Taxonomy (NCBI): domain Eukaryota; kingdom Metazoa; phylum Chordata; class Aves; order Passeriformes; family Tyrannidae; genus Lophotriccus; species Lophotriccus pileatus. The sequence goes on along the minus strand of JAWWES010000035.1, from coordinate 10,731,687 downwards.
AATTTGGGGCATATCATGAAGGCTGATTAGGAGGTTGGTACCTACAGAGCTGGGGGCCCAGCATCTTACATTTGGGCCCCTGTCTGGATGCAAGTAGAGATGTGGATTTAGATATACCAGAATTGCAATTAGCAACGTAAGATAAAGGTTTGCTTTGCATCTCAGTGCAGCGTTACTATTTCTACCACATTCCTCTCTAACCCGATGAGGCTTTGGCTCAGTAATAACAGAAACTGAGCTATCGCTCTGTGCATCTTTGCAGAGCACATAACATATTAAGGCCCTGACCTCAACGGCATGAAACTACAATTTCCCTGTAAGTGCAAAACAATAACACTTCATTAATCATCCACAACAAAAATCCCCGTTCCCCAGACTATTCTGGCAATATTCTGCATTTTTGCTTGTCTAGGAACATGAATTAAAAGGGAGAAAAATGGTTTACAGCAGCCTGTGGCAGTGATGTAGCAAGAGACCTTATGTAAGAGCTGGCGGCATGCTCGCCTTGTAAGGGTGAGGTGTAGGAATGAGTGATCCTGGAAGGATGTTTCTCTGAGGTGTGTTCTGTGCCTGGGCTGGGAACAGCAGTCTCAAGGGCACAAATTCCAGCACCTGAATGTGCTTGGTCTTGTTCATCTCATTAATTTCTTACAGCTATCCCAAGTGAAGCTACAAAATCCCTGAGTACTTTACTCAAAGCCTTTCATGGCTCGTCAATAAATTATTTTCAAATTAACTACCTGATAATTTGAATCTGCAGGCTCTTAAAAGATGCAGCGTGGTGCAAAAGAGAAAATAATGGAAGTCACCGACTTTACCCTGCCCATAAAAAAGAATAAAGGTTCTTCTCTGAAGTATTATTCAGTTTGGTGCTTCTGAAAAGCAGTGGTAAGTGTGTAATAACTCATTCTGAAGAGACATTTGTACAACGGACAGATAAATACCAATAGTGGAATAAGTTTTCAGCACTATCTGACAACACTGTAAAAGAGCAAACAGTTCTTAAATGTTACTTTAGTCCACATTTAATGAATTTTTAGTCTCTAACTAATGACTAACACCTCTGATTCAAGCAAAGGATTTTTTTTTAATCTATCAAGCTCTGGACCTTAAAAGGGGAAGACCCAAGATTTTCCCTAGTTTGGGAAGTCTTCTAATTTGAGCCTTTCTAATTTTTGGAAAGGGCTTAGGACTCCAGACTAGAGATTCTGTGAAACAGTGAATGCTTTATAAATTATCTGATTTCTCTTGTACAACAGGCACTTTTTTACTGAAGCAGCTATTTCAGGTTTCCCTGATGCTGTCAAAGTCTCTCACTTCTTTGAAAGACAATATGGGAGAAACATTTAATTCTCTGTTTATGGCACTGCTCTGTTTTTATTGAATTTCTTTAGAATTGGTTGGCTTAATCTGCAAATGAGATTTTTTTTCTTCACATTGATTATCTAACAGGGGTTTCATTTGATCTCCTTGGGAAAAATGCATCCTTAACTTCCAAAACACGTGTATTAGGTTGTATGACAGCATGTACCTTTAAAGGAAACTCTAGAAGATACAACTGGCATTTGCAATAAAAACATTAAGTAACCATAACCAAATCCTTACTACTATACCTGACCTGAAGGTGGGTAACTACAAAATTTAAGTTTCCAAAGACAGACAGTTAATAAATAGGTAATAAAAATATTTGCATATAATAAAATAAACCAAGTTGATATAGCCTTTGCCTAGAATCATGGAATTGTTTAGGTTGGAAAAGACCTTTAAGACCATTGAGACGAACTGTTCCCCAGCACTGCCAAGGCCACCACTAAACCATGTCTCTCATCACCACATCTACATGTCTTTTAAATCCCTGCAGGGATGGTGGCTCCACCACTGCCCTGGGCAGCCTGTTCCAAGGCTTGACAACAAATTTTACCTAATATACACACTGCCACTCAACTGGGTGTCACCTACAAACTTACTGAGGGTGCACCCAATCCCCTCATCCAGATTGTTGCTGTGTGATTCCTGCACAACTTTTTCCTTTGACTTCTTCCTTCATCACATGGGGAGCCACCAAGTCAGCCACTGTGCCAGAAAGTGAGGAATATAATTTGGGCAGTTTGCTAAAATCGAGTGCCTTGACACCTCAGTTAAACTTGTCCAGGTGAACCAAAGCTGCTTCTCTGCTGCTCAGTCCGCTGAGATCTGGGAGACAGTTTGCCGCACGTATTTATGAAAGAGGCGTATCTCCCTTTTACCGCCGAGTGTTGTAACGAAGTCAAGTGGAAAAGTGCCATTTGCCGTATAATAAAAACCCTCTATTGTTCAGAGCACTGAACACCTAATAATAAAACCTTAAATTTCAGGCTGTTTAAACCAGTTGCTTATGTAATAGAACACGGTGTAATTTTCCATTTAGAATTTCAATACTGTAATAAGAAAGCAATCAAGGCATAAACAAAACACACTTTAAACAGGGCTGCAGGTAGTATTTCCATAATGACTATCCTTAAAAATTGAAGCAATTTCTCTTTTTTTTTTCCTCAGCCTTGAATTCTTTCTACTTAGCTCTGTCATTTAATTAAAAGAAAAATCAAGTTAAAACAGATGAAAGACTGTCTGAAACCAATTGCAGCTATTAGCAAGGAAGAAAAAATACTACTGTAATCCTCTGTTAACACTTGGGTAGGTTAAATTAAAGCCATATCTCATCCTCCTTTCAAGAGGAGATTGTGGATCTGCAGAAAGTGTGTTGTAAACCTGCAGGCAATAGGGGTGGTTTTCTTGATTATCCATCTCAAGGATCTGGAAGTTCACCATTTCCCAAGTATCTGCCAAAAACTGCTTGGTTTTACCAGCCTCATCAGGATCCATGACACGTGATGGGGACCCTCCTGCTCACCCATCATTTGTAGGAGGCATAAAATAACTCGGTGCTGCCCATCAGGTTTGTGCACGGCATTAAACCACAGGGATTAATGAGGGATAAGCAATCACGTTACTGCGACCACGGGCAGCTGATGGCAGAGTTCATGTCACTGCAGCGGGATGGGGATGGCTCCTCCAAAACCTTACTGGGTTTCTGAGGGAAGTTCATACTGCTTCCCTGCAAGTGTCATCCCCAGGGCTCTGGGATCACACCAGGCAGGGCTGGGTCCTGAAAAATGTGCTTTTAAAGCAAGACCCAGTGCTCTCAGCAGTGGTAGGTGAGGAACTTGTTTTTTATGGCAGAAGGGAAGGAGGAGCCCGGCCTCAGCCTGGTTCCTGGATAGAGACAGGGGAGACTTGCTGGGGCTGGATCCCAAATGAAGGGGTTTGCTGACACCAGGATCCAAGTGTGGCTCTTTCCCCCTCTATTTCCAGCTGAACAAGTGCCAGGGACAGACTGTTCTTCCAGGCCCCTCCGCAGACAGGCAGCCCGTGGCCATCGCTCTCACCACCATTCGCAGAATCGTAGAATCACGGGATATATCTTGTGCTGGAAGGGATCCAAGATGTTGGAAGGATGATAAAAGTCCAACTCCTGCCCTTGCCCAGGACAGCCCCAAGAATCACTCGGAGCGTTCAGAGGGGAATGAGGACAAAACCACGGGTTTTTATGAGGAGGAATGGGTTTATTTGGCAGAGGCTGATGAAGCCCTGAACGCAGGGCCGCGAACACCCCTGGCCCGACCCTCCCGCCGGGGCCCGGCCCAACATGGCGGGCGGTGTCGGCGGCGTCTCCATGGCGACCCGCTTGTCGCCGCGGTTGCCGTGGCAACGGGGACGCCGCGGTCATGGCGGGCGGCCCCGCCCCGGTCACGTGGCGCGCGGCGCGCGGCGCCCCCCGGCGGCGGGACGGACCGACGGAGCGGGCCGGGACCGAGGGGCAGGGGCCGCGGCACTGAGGGCTGTCCGTGTGTGCCCCCCGCCAGCGCCGCCGACATGTCCACCGCCATGAACTTCAGCACCAAGAGCTTCACGCCGCGGCCGCCGGACAAGGGCGCCTTCCCGCTGGACCACTTCGGTGCGGTACCGCGAACGGGCCTGCCCCCCCCCACCCCCTCCGCCCCGGCCCCTCCGGCGGGCCCGGTGGGTATCACGGCCCCGGTGGGTATCACGGCCCCGGTGGGTATCACGGCCCCTCGCTGTGTGTTGCAGGGGAGTGCAGCGCCTTCAAGGAGCGGTTCATGGAGTGTCTGCGGCACAGCGGCTACGAGAGCGCGGCCTGCCGGCAGCGCGCCATGGCCTACCTGGAGTGCCGCATGGACAGGCGAGTGTGCCCCGCAACACCGGCCCTGCCCGCTCCCGGCCGGCCCCGGGACACGGTGGGGACCTGGGGGCCGGCCTGGTGCTCCCCGGGGCGGGGATTCTTTGCGGGGACGGGAGGGGAGGGGAGGGCAGCCCGCAGTGACACAGGAAGGCGGCCTTCAAGGTGCCCCGTGCGGCAGCAGCATCACTTGGCTCAGTTTTCCGTGTTATCTGGCCCGTACGGTGGGATAACAGCGGGACTCGGGCAGCTTCCATCCTGCACAACCGCATTTCTCGATGCCAAGCTTAATTTTCATTTCCAACTGGTTACAAGTTAAACTTTTAACTTGCGCGTACTTTGCTCACTTCCTGCTTGGCCTTCTTAATCAGACTCCCAGTAGGTGTTTGTATAACTTAACCATGAATTATCAGAGCCAGTGGTATTTCTTTGTGTAAACTAATGCAATTGAGTCTTAATTAGTGCTGAGCTCAAAATACATCCTAGTATAAATTTTAACTTTCATTTCCCTGCATTTAAGGAAAATACACTTTCATGGGCTGGTGGCAAGGAGGGCTGCAAATCAAAAACTTGTTTGAAAATCACTGCAGCAAAGGATAATGGTAATTAAAAGTGGTAATTCACTGTGATAAATGGCACAGGTAGAATTTTATAAAGCTCTTATGCAGTCTGTTAGTTACAGATAACCAAGAGTCAGGTCAGTTTCTGGGAAAACTCTTACTCAGTATCCAAAATCAGGAAACAACACATTTAATTGGAAAACCACTGTTAAGGAGAAAAAAAAATAATCCCAGAATGTTTCTTTCCAAAAACTGTATAGATGTCTTGGGTTTCTTTAGGGTAAATGATACTAAATGAAGTAAAGAATGTTGCTGTTCTTTTGTTTATAGACTGTGTTCTCAAAAAAGCTTTTTGTTGTTTTTTTTTTTTTTTTTAACTTAGGCAGCTTATGGCTAATGAACCACTGGAAAAACTGGGATTTAAAGACCTGAAAAATGAGAAATCAGAAGAAAAACCTGAAAAGTTGTGATGAAGACAGACAAGTTTGTTCCTCATGTATGGAAAGCATAACTATAAATGTAGTACATATTGTACTTTCTATTCATATGGCAATAAGAAATGTTTCCTAAAGGGATATTTTTTCCAGAGTTTAATTTTCCTAAAATAAGGTATTTTTTTTAAATGAGCAAAAGTACTGCCTTTGTCTGCTTTGCTCAAGTATTTCTTGACTTCTTTCTTTTAATTTCTCTAGAGGGAACACAGTTACTGCCTGAAGTGTTCTCCATGTCTCTGTAAGAACAGTGGAGCCTTATTTTAAAAGGACAAAAACCTCAAACTAAACAACCCTTTATTGTGTAGATCTTGGACTACTGATTAATCTTGTGTGGGCAGTACTAATATGCTCACAGCAGTTACTTGTTAGGTGGAAATAAAGCTGTTGTGGTACTTGCAAATTGCTCTTCATTCAATACTGGTATTAGTGCCCATCTTTGGGGTGATCTCCTTCTCACCCTGCTGTGGAAAACACTTGGGGTGATTGGGTTTTTTCATTCTTAAAATCTGCCATCATTGTCAGGAGAGTATTTCTAGTTCCAGACACCAGTCAGGTAGTGATTCTGCTTTACAATACCAGCAGTGTTCACCTAAACTTCATTTCATCATTTAACTGGGAATCTCTCATTCTGAATACATTCACTTTTCCAAATGACACTGCCATATGTTTTGGGGTTTTAATATCTTTATGGTGAAATCAGTGTGGAGACAGAAATGGTATTTATTTGTGCCCTAGGGGACAAAATATACATAAAGTGATTGGACTGTTTTATTCTTTTAAAATTAAATGTTTTATATTAAAAACCAGGGTAGAACAGGAGTTGGCTGTCTAAGAAATCCAGTGTTTCTTTCCAAAAGATGTGGCTGCAGCCCATACCTTGAGAAGGCCATGCAGCAGGTGAGCAGATGAGCAATCAGCTCTGTGTCTTTAAGCTCCCTGATACGTGTTTGTATAATTTAACCATGAATTACCAGAGCCATTCTCTTGCATGTAGTAATGCAGTTGAGTCTTAATTAATGTTGAGTTCAAGCAGAAATAGTTTGGCCTGTTAGCCCCTTAGAAATGCGTTTCAAGCAGGCAATTAATTTGTAAATCCTCTGCATGTATTTTCTGCTGTATTTTCTGCCCTGTCACCCCTGCTTCTTTTGTTTTTATTTTTACCCCAGTGACTCATCTGTCTGTCTTTCTGGTTCTTGAACGTTAAGCTTTAGGGTCAGGGCCTGCAGACAGTGATACAAACAGTGATCTGTTTGCCAAGGCAATCCTCCAACACTTTCCTCTTTATTTGGTGTCCTCTCTTTCATGTATCTTTCCTTCCCTGCTGCCTGCTTTTGCTTCTGCTTCTTTCCACTGTGCATCTGCTCATACAGAGCTCCAGGAAAGGGTGGAAGAACATTTTCTGCTTTTCATATTGATCACTGGAGCTGAGATTTAAATTGTTGCTCAGGTCTAATCTGATGGAACAGAGTGCACCTAGCTCAGAGCAGGTTCCTGTTTGAAAAGAACATTCGCCGCCTGCTGCATATTTTTATTCTACTTCATTCTGCTGTTCAAATTATATCCTTTGGTGAGATTAGTACATTTATAGAAAAGAAAGCAGAGATTGTATTTCTGCAACAGATATTAAAAGACTTTATATTAAACCACTGAACAAGGGCTTTCTTTCAGTGATACCAAGTTAGAATTAAAATAATCTCCAGCATCTGCAGAAGAAAGAAATCAAATTTCATGCTTCTGTGCTCCTTGAATATTATAAAGCAAAGTGAATTCCTGGTAGGTGTGAAAGAACCCACCAGTGGTGGGGGAGTAATCAGGGGTGTTATCAATGGTAGTTTCATTTTTTGGGTGTTACTTTCCACTGTCGTTTGGCCAAACAGTTCCTTCACGAGTTCAGCCCTTGTTTTTCTGAGACACTGATACCAGCTCTGTCCTCTGGGTTGTTCTAGAGTAAAAGGGGTAAAGTTTTTGAGGTGTTGAGTGGTTGCCACCTTAAAAGGGACTGCAGGGGTGAGAGGTTTGCACCTTTCACCAACCCTAAGATCACATCCTCATCCTGTTGAGATCCATAGGCACCTTTCATTCTGCTTTCCAGCACTGAGTCAGCTGCACAGCGCTGTCCCCTCATGGCAGGGCAAGAAAAGAGCTGTGAGTGGGTAGTTGAAAACTTGGTGAATTGGCAGGAGCACATATTTCCTGTAAGCATTAGCTGGAGAAGAGAGTATGTTCAGTGGAGCTGTAAGGTAAGCTCAGAGCTGGTGAGGGACATCAGACAGTGAGATCCAATGCAACTTGCAAGTGGTGGGAAAACAAGCCATTAATCAGTGCCAAACCTGGGTCAAACAGTTTTCCCAACTCGCTCTCTGGGACAAGCCCTGCAACACCAGAGTCATAAGGGACAGTTCCCAGAATGCTCTTCAGTTAACTCCTGCCAACATCCAGATCATTAATTAAAGCCTCTCCATTTAAAACCTCTTTATTTTAGCTTTGCTTGTGGTATCCAGGTGTGTGCTCCTTTAAAATGAAAGCCAGAGGAAAGCTGTAAATTCACAGCCATCTTTCCTGTGCCCATACCAAGGAGGAACCTCTCCAGGAGGAACCTCTCCAGAAGCCTGTCACCACGCTGGGAAAAATCTGTATTCTGGAAGCGCTGAGCTGAGGTGTGTGTGCTACACGGGAGGCAGTTTGTCAGGGGCACTGCTGGAGCTGTTTGGAGTTGATGAGCTGCTCTGCTGCTGGAGTGGTCCCACGCAAGTGCATTAATCTTCCTGTGAGAAGCCTGCCAGGGGTGCTGCCGGAGCTGCCGAGAAGCTCCACCTGCTGACGGATCCCGCGAGCTGGGGACAGGCAAAGGGCTGGGAAATGAGGTTGGGCTGGGATTGATGCACGGACTGCCAGCCTGGATGTGCAGGTGTGGAAGGGGAGCAGGAGGAAGTGTTGACTCTGTTGGAGTGAAGATCTATTTGAGCTGTTACCACAGCAATAGAATCAGTAAGTGAGGGGGCTGTCATTGTCTTTTCTGTAGCTTTTCTTCAGCAAAGCCTCATTCACACACTAAGGAGGCACTCTGCTGCTTGGGAGTCCCCAGAGGGCTCTGGAACAGCAGAGCTTTGCTGTTGGCACTGGGGAGAGCCTTGCCCACACATTCCCCCTTTCGTTGCTCATATTAAAATCCACTCAACCACAAAGAGCTTAACCTTGATCACGGCAGTTATTTACAGAGGGAACATTGCTGCAAGCCAGCCGTCGTTATGTCTTCCTGGGAGACCTTGAGCTCTAGGTGTATCTCTCCAAATAACTGCAGTGACCTGCAGAACAAGGAAGAAAGGGTTTAATAAACATTTCCAGAGCTCTGGGTGTGCTTTCACAGAAAATCCTACACAAAGAGAGCCTCCTGTGCTTGCTCTGGAAGTGGGCCATGGTCCAAAGTCCTTTGTGGGAGCACAATGAGCCCGTGCCTCTGTGCTGAGGAGGGATTGTTGCTCCATCTGCCACCTGGAATGGTGTACCTGGTGTAGCAGAAGGGTTGCATCTGTCAGCACCTGTGAAGTGAATGTTTGAGCTTGTGCACAGTTAGGGGCAGGCAGTGGGTGTAGCTGCTGACCTTCACCTTGGTCCTTTTCCAAAGCCGCCTCCCCAGTTTATCCTGCCTGCTTCAAATCCAAGGAGTTCCTTGTGGCTGGGCATTACATTTATGTTCAGTACTCACCCACTTGGTTTCCTCTGGAGACCATGGAGTTGCTGGCCTTTGCTGATGATTAGCTGTCCTTTGGGGTAACAATCAAAGCAGCTTTCCCTTAGTGCTGCCTTTGTGGTTTGGGCTTAACCAGCACTAACAGTGAGTGAGGGGTAACTAGAGTTAAAGGACCTCTTAAATTTCACCTTGTCTCACTCCAAGCAGGCCTGGAGAGCACTGAGAGGCAACACTATTTTCACTGAGCCTCTGGAATGACACTTAGGTTGTGTGAGAGAAGGAGTAGCCTGCTCCCATACAAAAAGTGTCTGTAGCATCTGTAGGCTCTCAAAGTGCCTTGGGTGTTCTGGTTCCACTGGAGAGCAGTATTTTTCTACATTTCTCATCCGTAATTCCTGGGATGGGAATGATGCTTCTGCTAGAATGCAGGAGTGTTGTCATTTCTGGTAGCATATTCAGTGACCCCAGAGGACTTAGTTACTTTTGTGCCTGCAGGAGATCCATTCTGGAAGAGATCCTTCTACTAAATTGGGGATGTTGTGCAAAGCATCAGGTTTTCCACAAAAATCAAAGCTCTGACTCAGATTAATTAAAAAAAAACCCCACCTATTTGGAAGTGCACATGCAAGGGTCAGTTTCCCCTTCCAGAGTATTTCAATGAAAATTGGATGTCTGGTTAATCTTATCCTGGTTCTCTTTTTTTTTTTTTTTCCCCCTTAATGATCCAGCTTCTGTGAATAACTGGCAGTGTTGCATTTTTTTTCAGGATGCAGCAGATTTTCTAGCTTACAGATTTCAAGACAAAATGCCTTCCTTCTGGAATGAAGGTGCCATATGGCTTGAAATGCATAATTGATCACTGCTCAAAATAGAAGCTTCATAGAAAGTCACCTAGAAGGTGCATGTGTGCAGGGGACTTAATAGACCTTGATGCATTTTTTGTTTCCTGAGACTGATGATGATATAGGAACAGGTTTTTATGGCTCCTCTTAGAGGTTCTGATGCTTGTGCTCTCTCATTATTCCAGGAGATCTTGGGAGTTGCATTAGCAGGTGCATCAATCTTATGCTTGCTGATCCCTGCTGGGCTTGGCTGGATGAAAAACACCCCAGACAAGCCTGGCATTTACCATATAGCCCAACAAAGGCCACAGTTGTATCTGTGAGTGTAAAACAGTTCAGCTGATCAAATCTGGTGGGCTGAATCCAGCCCTTGGTGCCCCATATTTCCCCACAGCCAGTGGGATGCCTGCACAAGCAGTCTTTCCTAGCTCCCACACAGAGTGAGGTAGGTTCCTACTGATGTGGGAGGGATGTTGGGGTCTGCCTGGCTGTGTGCCCTGCTTCCTGGTAATGAGCAACACCTTACCACGCAGTATTGTGGATGCTTTTCTGCTCTGGTCCTTATGAATTATGGCAAATTCTTGATAAGAGCAGTGGTGGGAAGTTGCCTTGAAATAAGAGAGCAGAGCAGGAGAGAAAGCAAGGAGACTACCCAGAATGATCCAGGCTTTTCAATTCACCTTGATAGATCTGAAAAGCAGGCAGTGGAGGTGCTTCTGCAGCCCCTTTGGGCAACAGAGTCCTTTGTCTATTTTGGTAACCTTCGAGGAGTTGACAGCTCTGATTTCTGGAGGATTTCTAGTTTTCTCACTGCTAGCAAGCCCTGTTCAGCAAGAACCTGCTCACATTCCCAGTTCTTCTCCTGCTTGCAGAGCTGCTCATCAAGGATAGCACGTGGGAAGGCAGCCACATGGGAGGGGGTGCTCTGCGAGGGAGTCAGGCCTGGTTTTGTTTGCTCAGTTTACATTTCTCTGTTATTAAACCATGTTCTGGGTTTCTGCAGGATTTGTAAGCACTGAATCTCTCCATAGTGGACAAGGTAGGAGAATGATAACACTGCAGAATCTGGGACACCAGGATAGCCCTGAGGATTTGATGTGATGCTGCGTACTGCAGCCATCTGCTGACAGTCTACTAAGGGCCTCTCCCCTCTGGGTTGCACCAGCAGCCCCAGGTAGCATGGATGGATGGATGGTCAAAAGCATTTCCTCACACTGGGAAAGCCAGTTTTGGGGCAGGCAGACTCAAAGGGGAAAAAAAATCCTGCTGCCACTCAGGATTGCAGAGAAGCTGTGGATCAGATCAGTGCTGAGAAAATTGCTGGTAACTCAGGATGCTGAACAAGGCAGGAGCAAAGCCCCCCACTGATAACTGAGCCTTCACAGCCCCATGAACAAGCACCAAGCGGGAAATCCCAGGGGGTGTAATGAGGTTGGCTGCTTGCAACTCTGGGGTTACCTCCCTTGGCTTTTGCTCTTTAGTGTGGAGGTGGGAGTTATGCCTGGATTTACAGGTTGTCTTTAACCCCTTCTCCTCACCACCCATCCCTGTGGCCCAGCCCATACAGAGCACACACTTCAGGCTTTGCCTGTTGTTTGGCACATTTCTGTGCATGCTCAGAGTGGTTGCTAAGACAGCATAAGTCTGTCCCCTTTCTCTATGCCTTCAAATGTCTGTCTGATCTAGAGGTATAGGTGTACTGTGTCCATGCAGCCCAATCCCAGAGCAGGATCCACATGGGAGAGCAGAGGCAATGCCATGGGTCAGGTGTTAACAGTCAGTGTGCACAGACATCAGTGTGAATGGTAAAGGAGAGTGGAGTGTGGGCTTCAGTTTAGTTCCCCCCCTCCCCAAACTGTGCTGCAGAGTCTGGTGGGAAAGAGGGACTGTCCACTGTGACCTTCGAGGAGGCAGCATGGAGGTGAACATCTCTGACAGGAGATGCATCCTGACCTCTACGTGAGAGATGCTCAGCACGTGCAAGGGCAGCACAGAGATGTTACAGGAACCAGGTCACTGCAGGGCTCTGGAGACAGGAGGTGTGTTAGTTCTGGTCAAAGGGACAGAGATACTGCATTCACTGGCTGGTGAAAAAGAACCAGGTAGGTGAAAAATGAGAGCGTGTCTGGAACATCTACCTCTATCCTTCCAGTGTGCATGGCAGGAGACTTGCAGGTGTGGTGGTGCCAGCCAGAAGGACTCATTTGAGCACAGAGATGTCTGGATTGATGGCTTTATTTCAGCTTATTTTAGCAAGTAATAGGCAGGGGGGGTGATGTTTATCACTGAAACTGGAGCTGGCTGTACTTTAGATCACAGCTCTAATCGGTTAGACTGACTTGGACAGTAAATCACTTCAGCAGCACTAATAACACAGAGTGACAGGTGTACTAAACCCTCTATTGCAGCAATAACCTGGTCCTGCTGGTTCTTTCACTCAGGTTAGTGCTTCTGCTCTGGTTTGTTTATTAAAGCTCCTTCACAAAAGTCACCTGGGTGGCTGCTCTGACTCAGCCATTGAAATGGCTGTTCTCCTGCCATTCCCCAACCTGGCTTTGGCTCTTTTTATAGCCTGCTATAAAATTGTTTATTTTTGCACCTGTTTAGAAAGGCTTTTTGGCCACAGGGGTCTCATGATGTTGTTTTCATGGCTTCTGGAGCAGGGCTGCTCTGTTGTTGCTAGAAATAATTGCTGTTAATTAATTCTTTGCTGATTTTTCTTTGGCAAAGCATACTGAAAGAAACAGAGAAGTGAGCAGCATGCTCTGTATCTCGATGTTGTGGGAGCTTTTAGGAGGCATGCAGTGACATCCAAACAATCCCACCAGCAGCCAGAGGAAGGGTAGGACACAGACCTCAAGTTTCTGTGGACAAAGTTAATTGGGGGGAGGCTGAATTACCATCTCCAGCTGTTTGGCAGCTTCCTTCAGGCCATCATTTTTAATCTCTTTCTAGAGAAAAACCACAGCCTTGTTTCCATCTAATGCTTTATTCAAATCACAGTTGAGCAATGTTACAGAAAATGATGTGGTCTCAGCTCTCTGAGCTGGACCAGCAGCTGAAGGCAGCAGTCTGTGATACGAGACTGACTGCTGGGGCCAATAATTGCACCATTTTCTCTTCTGTGCCCTTTTAAAATGGTTTGTTCTTTTTTTTCTGAGAGACTTTCAGACCAGAAGTGAAGTGCTGGGCTTCAGCCCCTCTGCCCTGTGGTCGTGCCTGTATCATCTCCATCATTCTCTTTGCACTGGGCTCCTGGCAGGATCAGCCACTGCTTCCCAGGATCCCAGAGCTGGCAGCAGCTGACTGGGCCACTTCTGTCCCCACCCTGGAATGGGACATCATGCAGCCCAGTCTCTTGCTTGAATGTCTCCAAGCTGTTCCTGGAAGGATGAGCCATTTGAGCCAGGGAGAGATTAAATTATTGGAATTGAGCAAAAGCAATTTCCATGATAAGTGCTTGCCCTATGGTTGGCACATCGAACCTGTCCTGCCGTGCCTCTGACTCAGACTGAGTTGATGACGTCCTGCTCTGAATAATCACTTTGACTTTTCTTGGAGGAGCTGATATACCCTGACATATGAGTGTCTTCACACATATGTTGGCTTTCTCCATACTGAGATTCCGCAGGCCTAAGTCTTTTAATTAGAATAAATGGGGAATAATGCTCAAAGCAGTGGTCTACCAGTGACGTAGTTGAATTATTGACTTCATTGGCCTAATTTCATCTTCTCTGAGAGCAGAAAACAGCCTGTCATTAGGCCATAGAAATCAGCACAGCTCCAGACAGGTGCTTCAGAGCTGCCATGGAGCCAGTGCCCTCAGCTGCCCACTCCATGTCATATTTTATACCATAAGAAATGAGTTGGGTACAACAGCAACATGGCTGTTACAGAGCTGTTCTTCCTGTGTTGAGATTTCCTTGTGTGCCATGGAGCAGACATAAAAATATCCAACATCTTCAAGCTATCAGCTACCCCCTTACTCTCTCTCTCAGAAGTCTCTTGGCTCCCAACCACACTGTCTGAGCAATTAAGCAGCCCCTGCAACCACATACCAACTCCTAAATCAGCCCATTGCTGCACTGAGCTGGCCAGAGACAGGCGGAATGGAAACTGAAAGGATATCCTGAGCATATGACGGGCTGGTGGTCAGACAACTTTCCTTTTTGTTGGCAGTGTGGCTGGGAGAGATCAATGATCAGCTCTAGGGTGTTGCAGAAACCTTAAAAAAGAGGTGTTTAAGGAAATCAGCAGAGATTTTGCCCTAAACCCCCTTCTTGTCCTCATTCTCCCCGTTTCTGCTGCCTTACAGAGGATCTCTGTGTGCATGATGTTACCTGCATGACAAAGGACTCCCCTTCTTTCACGCTGGTAACACTGGGCTGCAACAGAGTTAACCACTATGCAAATGGCATGAAACCCTGATCTGCAAACCACTCTGCAGTGAAGCACTTTTAGAGCTGCACAACACTTTGTCTTCTTTGAGGGCTGGTGCAGGTGCAGAGCAGCTCTGCAGACACAGGACTTCACTGTTATTTCTGCACCCTCACATCACTTTCTCTTCAACCTGACCAACATATCCTAACCATGCAGATGCAATGAGTGTGCTTTTCCCTGTTCCACAGGAGAACAATCCCACAGGATCCATCCAGCAGTTTGCTCAAAAGCAGAGAAAGTTGGCATCAGTATTGGGTTTTCACTTCAAGAGTTTTTAATTCCCCTGATCTGAGCTCTCTGCTCTGTGGCATTCCTCCCTCTCAGCTGTAGCCACTTTTGATTTAACTGGATAACCCAGAAAACAAGATATATATATTTTTTTAAAAAAACCCTCTAGGATTTAAGTGCTTCCTCTTTTTTTTTTTTTTTGTTGTTTTTTTTTTTTTTTTTTTTTGAACAGGAAACCAAAACTGCAACGGAAATGAGCTGCTGTAGCATAGGTGCAGCTGGCCAGTGCTGTAGCTTGTTCACACAAACCTCCAGCTGCAAAAGCTGCCTCCCCTGTGGTGCTGAGGAAGCCTAAAGGATCCAGCCTGGTGTCTCTGCTACTCCAGAGTTTTGCTTGAATGCAGTTGCAGGGGCATGAATTATTGATATCTCCATTCAGGTTTGCTGTTCACGCAGGAATTTGTAATGCTTCCCCACCTTACGCGGCGAACGCGCTCCCGGGTCACTTAAAGGGTTCTGTTTAACAGCCTTTCACTTGCATGGTTGTGACATTGATTTGGCCGTTTCAGGGCTGGGGCTGCAAAATTAACTAAAAACCAGTGTGAACAGTTCTTTCCTGACAAAACAAGGCAGTCTCAGGGTAAAAGGAGCTAATGCAGAAGGGCAAGGAGAAGGTATAGTTATGTCTGTCCATTTTTAGGATGACACCACAAAGATGATGGAAAGGTTTCCTGGAATTTCTGAACATTCTTTGCCCTGACCTCACTATCTGGCATTTCCAGAGGCTGCCCTTGCTGCCACTGTGCTTACCACCTCAAGAGATCGCACTAATAACGTCCGTTTCTAAGGCAACAACCTTGTGATTTAGCAAAGACTGAGTTAAAAGTGTGCGTGTTTACAAACAAACACATCTTACACATAAATATGTAAGCATTTACATACATATGTATATAAATTTATATCAGACCTACAAGCCACTTAGCAGGGGAGAGACAGAAAGCATCTGAATGACGGTGATGTGCTGACAGTGACAGCACATCTCCAGAGAGTTTGGCCAGAGACTTTGCAAGAAGTAGGAGCAAATTCATTTAGCACTCCCTGACAGGCCGTACCCCCAGGCACAGTGTGGGGAAAAGCTCAGAGGAGGTGTTGACTCCTGTGGGTACAGGCAGGAGGGAACAGTCTGACATGGACAAGGCTGAGCAGTGATGCTCAGCAGCCCCTGGGAGCTTCCACCAACCCTGATGGGACAAACTTCACCCTTTACCCCTTGTGAGACTATAAACTCTGATGCTGTCCCCACTCTATACCAGGAATCACAATCCTTAGGAGCCAGCGTCCATCAGGAGAGCCTCACTGCCTGCCCTGGATCAACATTGTGCCAATCGATACTGGGACAATACCCAGCCTCTTAACCTTGGATAAACCAGGAGTAAATTTACAGAGGTACTCTTGTATATGTGAGATTGGTCAAAACCTTTGATTTTCCACTGAACAAAAGTTTATCTTCAATTCTGGCTCATTAAGTTCCAACTTTTCTCCCTGTCTCTCCGTGTTCCCTCCACTCATGTGGGTTGTTTGTTTCCCCATGTGAAGTCTGAAGTAATTCTGATGAGACTTAAATGCTGAGGATGCTGCTGATTGACCCTTGCTGGCCCTGCTCTCCAGCTCTGCCTGTCCTTTATGAAATGCTCCCCTTTCATCATTGACAACGGGCTCTGTTTTATTTGATTTTATTACGAGATATAAATTTCTGTCTGCAGCCCTGGCTTCCAGCACGTGGAGGAGAGAGAGGGATTGCCTAGCAACCAGGAGAACAAAAAATTAAGAGAATCAATAAGTCTTAATGGAAAGCTAAACAGAGACTTTCAAACCAAACCCCCTCCCTCCCCCAGCCCCAGCCTGTGGTAACTTCATGATGATGTGCAGCATCCTGGCTATCACACAAAACCTTCAGCAAGTGCCTCTTCTGGAAAAAACAGAGTGCAAATGAAAACCTGACCTAACTTGGGCTTAGGGAAAGCTCTGATCCCGTAAGCATTTACACTTCAAGCTTGAGCATCTCACAGGTGTGGAGGATTAGGGCTAAGATAATGTGCTGAACTGGTTTCTCTCAGAGGATGTTAGCAGACAGTGCTCTGTTCCACGTAAGTATTAGTGACTTGGAGGCTGAAGAAGGTGAGGGTCTGGATGCTCAGCTTCCCCACAAAAGGGGGATTGTGCCTTTGGATAGCACGGGAATGAGTTTCCAGACGTTATCAGCCTATGTGTGTAAAATCAGCAAACCCAGCACAATGCAGGACGCTGGGCAGAGCCAGCAAGAGTCCGACATCAGCTTAAAGCAGTCAGAAATCAACCTGGTTACAGTCACTTGTCTGGCAGCACAAATGCAAAGGTCATTTAGAAGAATGTATTCCAGGCAAGTGGGGCAATTATAAATATACCAGGCCATGATTCTGTCTGTATTTAACAGTGTTACGCTATTTTCGCCCACAAAGTGTCCTCTGGAACCTACTCACATCTGTGTAGGTTTGCAGGATCAAGAGGGTGATTTGGTTGTGGAAGCCTTTCAGGAGCTACTGGCAGGCTCTTCCTGCAGGTGCTCATGCACATCCTGAACCTCATGGGCAGCATGAACGACATAAGCTGAGCTTGCAGGAGGGCTCTGCTTTGTTGGAGGAAGCAGAGAGCAACGACTTGAAAGGGAGACTTACTTTGCAGAACCAAAATTGTTTCTATAAGCAGAGATGTATGAACCACAAACAGGACACATCAGCATTGCAGGTGACCCATACTAGAGAGGAAGGTTTCAGCAGAAGTTTGGGCAGCAGCCTTGAGGCACAGCTCTGAACCCCTCCTTAGCCAAAGGCTTCCCACATCACCACCCAGGGTCACTCCCTAATCCTTATTAGCTGGTAAAACAAGGACAGGAGCCTTGCTGTAGGTGACATGACATGCATGAGGGGCTGCAGCCCTCGGTCCCAGCAACACAGACACGACCACACAGAGAAGCTCTGGTTCTTCCCCAGGGGCGTTTTCTCGCCTGATACTCCCTTGACACCATGGAGGGTGTGAAAAGTGTGGGAAGATGCTTGGAGGATGGTCCTGCCAAGACACAGACATGGAAGGACAGCAGTGAAGGAGGAGCGTTTTGGAGCTCATGTGGCTACTAGTGAAACGTTCACAAGTACCCCCAAAAGACGCTGATGTTGAAAACGCTCCCCAAAAGTGCTGCCCGTGAACCTGCCAAGGTGCTTGAGTGGCAAGGCCATGGCCAGTGAGGGCTGGGGAATGCTGAGAACTGCACCTCCCCCAGGCAAAGACCCCGGCCCCCACCTCCCCCTTCCCCGCCGGCTCCCACCCCACGAGCAAGAGCATCCCCTCCCGTCACCGTCACCCCGAGTTAACCCGGAGAAAGGACCACTGAGTGCTGGGGACACCCGGAGGGATGGGACGCCCTAAAGCTCGGGGACCCCCCCAGGGGGGGACGGGGCGCCCGGGCCACGAGCAGCCGCTGGAGGTCGCGGGCGAGCGGCGCGGGGGAGCCACCAGCCCCCCGGGACCCGGCGAGAAGGCGGAACCGGCGGCGTGCCCGGCCGGGCGGCCCCGGCGGCGGCGGGGCCAGAGGCTCCTGGGGCAGCGGCAGCGGCAGCACCGCCCCGGCAGCGGCGCGTCCCGGCGGCCGGAGAGGCGCGTTCAGCGTGCGGGGCCGAATGGAGCCGCCCGGGCGCCGCCCGCCTCGCCAGCGCCCCCCGCCCGCACCATGAGGCTGCGGTAGCGCGGCGGAGCGAGCGGAGCCCCGCGGAGCCGCCCGCCGCCCCCATGGCGAAGGAGAGGAGCAGGAAGGCGCTGGTGGAGCTGCTCCAGCGGCCGGGCAACGCGGCGTGCGCCGACTGCGCCGCCCCGGGTAAGGGCAGGGCAGGGCAAGGGGAGGAGAGGCGGGGGGCGCGGGCGGCGGCCGCACCTGCACCTGTCCGCCCCGCACAGCCCCGCACCGCACCGCACCGCACCGCGCGGAGGCAGCGACGGCGCGGGGGGCTCTGCCCTGTGCGGGAGCGGCGGGGGTTGCGCCCCGCCGAGGGGGTGCCCGACCCCCCTTCCCCACCCCGGGGGGTGCAGCGGGGATGCTCCGCGGCCGGGGCGGGGATGCGCTGCGCTGCCGCGGTCCCCGCGGGCCGGCCCCGCTCGAGGTTTCCCCGGTCCCCCCCGGCCCGGCCCGGCTCCTCGCCCGGCTGTGAGCGCTGATGTCATCCCGGCGGGTCCCCGCGGGCTGCAGCGCGGCCGGGGCCGGTAGCCGGGCGGCGGGGGCTCTGCCGGGGTGCCCTGTGCTGCGGGGGCGGCGTGTCCTCCGTGTCCCCTCGGCTGCTGCTGCCCTGTCGGCGAGCAAACACAGCGGACAACCAGAGGCATCGCTGCGGCCGCCCTGCCGACCAACCTTTGCCCAGCTGCCATCGATGGGTGCCTAAGCTATGCAGGGAGCGGGGCTGGAATGTCCGTAGTCGTCTTCGTGCTCAGACGGGAGAAAATCTGGGCTCGGAACGTCTTTCTAGCCCTTTGGGTGGTGAATTGTTGAGGTCGGGCTGTGATGCTCTTGCTGAGCAGGGTCTAGATGAGGCAGTGGGACCCGCCTTTGAGAACAACCTTAGAAAAATTGTAGAGCAAGTAGATTTCCTTTTGAAAAAATCACCATATAGAAACACCTACATTTGTATTAGCTTGAGCAGGATGGCTCTGAAGAGGTGTACAGAAAGGATGTCCTTCCCAGCCTATGTCATTCTATAGGTTAAAGAAAACCCAACACTTCAGCTGAATCTTATTTTCCCAGGTATTGATTTGCTTGGGATTTCAAGATCTGTTGGATACCACTATCCAGCTCATACCATTACCAATGGTTTTGTATCCCTGACCTGCATTTCAGGACACTGCAGTTCACTTTCAGACGTGTTGTGTCCCTCGGTACCCAGCTGGAAAGGACAAAGAACTTTCAGCACAGCGTGAACGGCTTTGCAGCACCGCGCTGCTCCGCCTGCTCCCACCCATCTGCTGCCTGGTGCTGCTGCCTGACTGTACCAGCCCACCTTTGAGGTGCCTTGCTGAGCACAGCTCGGGCTCACCGAGTAGGTGTCTGCCAAAATTATTCCTTCCTGGAGAAAACTTTACAAACCTGGGTCTTTACAAACCATTCAGGTCTGTGGGATGGTTCTCCCTCACCCTCTGCAAAATGGGAAGTTTCTCAGCGCTCTCAGGGTGGAGATGAGGCTGTAGGACAGTAAAATCGCTCACGTCAGGGAAAGAGGGTTGTTGGTAAAGGCTCCAAAAGGGCCTGTAAAACAGCAAAACCATATTTTGTTTTTGGTGATGTTTGCATACAGAGATGTCTTAGTGAATCTGAAACTCGGAGAGGAGAATTTGGGCCAGTGGCTTTTGTAACACAAGATGTGCTATATTAATACCATTCAGCCTCTTCTGAACTCTCGTGGCATTGCTTCCCTGGGACCAGCTCCTTGTTCATCAACCCAATTTCTTTAGTGACTACTTTGCTGCAGTTCCTTTGGCAAACAAGAGCTACTTGTGGTGCTGGAGTGTGCTCATCTGCCTGGGAGTGACAATAAACTTGATATGCCCTGGGCTACTTCAAATATTACCTTCTGTCTGGAGGTGATATAGAAAATATTCACCCTGAATTCAGTTATTAATCCTGGGCAGGTGTGGCCTGCCAGGTCTTTCTGGGAATGAGGTAATGCAGGATAGAGGTTAAGAGAGCCTCCAGAATGGAGTGCAAGTATATTCTTTGCTGAGAAGTGAGATGCATAGAGAGATAAAGGTGAGGGCTGGAACCAGGTGTGCAGCTGACCCTGGAAAAGTACCAAAGCAGGAAAATAAAGTGAGAAGGAAAGAAGTGGGAGGGTGGGGAATGAACAGGAGATGAGGAAAGCAGGGCGGGCTTGTGCTTTCCCACATGTGAGTATCATCATAGGGCTGATCTGGTACAGCTAGGGGGGAAGCCAAAGGTCAGGATCCTTCATTTATTACTTCTGCTTCTCAGGTGGGTGTGTGCCTTTCTCTGAAATCCTCAGTTAGAACAGGATCCACTTTAAGAGACAGCCATATCAGGAATCCTGATAACAAAGAATAGGATGGATCAGAAACATAATTCTCTGTTAGTCACTTGAATTTATGTATTTGGAAGCCAGCTGGGTTTTCTTTTTCTCTTGGAAATATTTGTTTTAGAAATAAGCCAGCTAGTGAAAGTTTGTTTGTTTCTTTTTCCTTCCCTGCTGTCAAAAAGGGTTGTTTTCTTTTGTTACTGTTTTGGCATTTGGGAGAGGCTCAGTAGCCAGAGCTCTGAAGTCACAGCTTGTCCCAGGTATTCAGTGTCTCTAACAGATCCCTGGGTTTCTGATGCAAAGGAGCTCACAGCTTGGCATCGTTGGACTAAGCTGTGACCATGCAAAAATCAAAGCTGGGGATGGAGAGGGAACATGGAAGGAGGCAGGGCTGCTCCTCCTGGGCTGTGTAAATAACTTCATCCCCCGCAGGGTCATCGCATCTCCTTGGGGAGATCCAAGCACAACCTGCTGCTTGCCTGGGTCTGGGCCAGAATTTGTCACTTAATCATGATTGAGGATTATTTAAGTGGCCGAGCCCTGCAAGCAAGGCTGCTGAGCTCAAGATGTGTGTGTTCCTCTGGTCTGTGCACAGGACATGAACACTTGCAGCTGGGTGGAATGTGGTATTGAGTGTGATGTTCAGGAAGGTCAGATCTGGGTCTTCCCCAGGACCAATGTATATGCCTGGCCAAAAAATCTCTTGTGCAAAAAGCAGAGCTTCCAAAGAGTCCTCCTGGATTTTGAGGACACGTCTCAAGTGGGGAGGACAGTCTTACAGTGGCCCTGGCCATGTCAGCTGGGAATGCAGAAAGGATGCTAAAGCAGAATGTGAAAATCAGAGTGGAATATAACCTGAGAGGTTACATTTTTCACTTGCAGGGCTTTTACAAGTTAGGTTTTTATTAATTGTATCTTTACAAAACCCTAAATTGCAATGAAAGGTTGTTTTGAATAAAAGATATTTCAGTTGCAAAAACGTCATCCATCTGTAATAAGTAATGAGACTGCCTTGGTTACATCTTTAGAACTGAATTCTGGGGTAGAAGCCGCTGTAATAAAGTCATTAGATGGGGCTTTGGGTCCCCTGTCACTACATACTTCTGTGTCCTGGGCGTTGGTTTGCAGCATGTTTGTTTCCTGGGTTTAAAGCTGTGCTTTCACAGTGAAGACAGCATGGTAAATGCCGTCTTAAGTGCAAACTGAGCAATGTTGCTGAATTGCTGGCGTGTAATGGCTCTCTGTGCATTAGAATAATCTTTTTTTCTTCAAGACTAGTGTGGCAGTTCAGCCTTTTTTTTTTTACTCTAAATGATTCTTTGTCTCAGGCAATCTTTCCTCGCATCATGAGACGGATGGTTATCTCAAGGCATAACAAGACCTTGAGTATTTCTCTCTCTTTACTCCATTTTTCTATGACTTAGGCTGGTGTTTCCTTGAAGTGAGAATCATTTTGCATTGTAGGAGGACAGGGAGGCTCTGAAGACAGAAATGGAAATCCCATCAAAGCGATCCCGCAGTTTAAACCCTCCAGCAGCAGTTTACATGGCTTGTTATCATTTTCATCTTTCTTATTTGGGATGGATTACTGGGACACAGATCCTGGGTAACATCGGCCTCTGTGCCTGAGGCTCAGGGGGGTTGAGGGATGGAGGAAGAGCAGAAGGCACAGGCTGGAGGGGAGTCTGGTATCGAAGCTTTGTGCTGCAGAGCCGTGCAGATCTGGTGTCTTGGTGTAACAGTTCATATAAAAGCCTGAGGGTGGGTGGTGCGTGGCTGAGGTGGTTGTAAACACCTTTCCCTGCAGGCCCAGCATCTTCTCAATTCTAAGGCAGGTGAAGCTTTTCCATTCCCTTGATGTCACCAAGTAAGGATGGTGATTAGAGGGAAACACATGAGTGCTGGGGATTGCTTGATTTGCTCAGGATTAAGGAGGGCGCTGAATGGATTTGATCTCAACCCTCTCCCTTCCTCTATCCGACCCAGATCAGGAAGACAACTGAGTCATTGGGTCCTGCCTTGTGTTGCCATCTGCAGTGACTCCCCCCATCCCCTCAGGGGAGTGATGGGGCCCTGCCTCGCAGCTCATTCTCTCCCTTGCCCCCACTACCTCCCACTGCAAAGCTGTTCCAGAGCTTTGCTGTGCGTGAAACGGGCTTTTCATGTTCAAGCTGAAAGTGGAAACTTGTTCCTGCACCTCCATTGTCCTCTCACTTAAATAGTGATTTTATTTTGTTTGTTTGTTTGTTTGTTCCCTGGGAATTTGCCAGCCCTTCTCCCTGGGCGTAAATAGATTGGGAGGGTAAGAAGAAAAGAAAAAGAGTCTCACAGCAGTTTAACTCGATGCGACTTTGTGCAGGAGAAAGGACCGTTTGAAACAAAGGGGGTTTAATGTGACGGTGTTTTCTGTCTGGTCCTGGTGCCTGGGCTGCAGCACAGTCGTGGGATGAAGACAGTGAGAGGGGGCTGCTGGGACCTGCCAGTTGAATTAAAAGACCTTGGCAAGTTTAGTGCCTTCACTGAAAAATTTTCCTGCTTAAAGAGGAGTGTTGGTGGGAGGCTGTTTGGCTTCAATGTTAGTGTCTTTCATTGCTATTTTTCAGCATGCATGACCAGGGTCTGTTTATTAGTCTCCCAATCTTTCCCCAAAGTAAATAGCTACAGAACTCCAGTGCTGAACACGAGGTTCTCTGACTGGGCCGTGTAGGAAATGGGCAGCAGATGAGCAGCAAAAGCTTTGTGCTTGTGTGAATCACATCAAAACCCCTGTGATTCTGTCCTGTATCGATGATTTACCTTTCTAGTGTAGGGTAAGAAAGATTTTGCCTACCTGGATGGGTCCTTCTCTTCCTTCTGATCAGCCTTTATCACCTGAAACAGGAGAGAGATCAGGAAAGTCCTTTGAATGTCCATCCCAACCAAACACCAGCTCCCATCCAGCTGGGGTGGCTGGGATGCAGCCAGGCAGCTCATGAAGGGTCAGGCCATCGTTGGTGTGCTGGGAGATGTTTAAAGGGTGTGTTGCTGTGCATTTTCACAGATGTTTGCCTTGGCATCAATACTGTGCTATATCTAGTGATAACTGTAGTTTAAGGCAAAAGGTGGAATAGAGGCATCCGAGTAAGTTTTGGGACTTGAGTTCTTGCTCTTGTCTTGTGTCTACTTTGAGCCTGTTGGTGTTGTACTTCATGGGATTTTTCTCGGATTGATGGCATCTAGGGATTTTTGAACTGGAACTTTGTGTTTATATTCTGGACACAGGAAATATTGATTATTTATTTTAAAAATTAAATTACATTGCCACTGCACTCCCAGTCTTTTTGGTTTATGTGAATTGTTGTGTGTCTTCTGTTGGTTTTTCTTCCTTACTATTTCTCTGGGTCTAGCCTTTGTTTTTTCTTTCTTTCTTTTGTTCAGTAACGCTGAGTTCAAGCTGCAGAGTTCAATGTTCTCTGGCTGGGTTTTCCTGGGGCTTACAGGGGCAAAAGCGCTGGGTGTGGAAGTTAATTTTTTAATTTAGCTGCGTTGCCCAAGTGTTTTAGTTTTGTTTTGGATGCTTCTCTAATCTCTGGCTGTGCCTTCCCTTTCAGATGAATGAGATGGGAAAATACCAGCCCAATACCCTTCTTCTGAGTTTAGTTTAGCTTTGCATGTTTCTTTAATTTTTAAAAGGAAGTTGACTCAAGTCTTTGTTTTGAAAGTCATTATAATCTGTTTATAAGTGACCAGGAATCTCTAGCACATTGGGTACTGAAAGCCTTTAAGAGCTGGAATCGGTTGTTCAGGGTAAGAGACTTTCTGCACTTAAAACAGTGTATTTGGTTTAATATTCCCCTTGCTCCTGTTCATCTTTATTACTTTTGGCTTGAAATAATGGAAGAAAGTAATTTGTGTGGAACTTAGGCACGCTGGAGAGTTTTCATTAGGCTTCACTGGTGTTTGCTCAAAACTCTGGAGGCTTAGGAAAAAAATCATCTTTTTTAAGCAATGCCCAAAAGTTCCAGATTATAGCATATCACCGTTTTGGTGCATGTTTTTTTCTCCATGCCCAGACAGAATGTCTTAAATAAAATTACTGAACTCTCAGTAGTGTCCAGCATGGAGAATGGGTTCCAGCTGTTGAAGTGTCTAACAGCAAGGTGGACTTCACCCAGCTGTGGAGAGCTCAGTTTGCCAGCTGTGCAGCCTGGAGTCACTGGTTCACTAAACCAGTGGTGCTGCCCCAAAATTCACTTGTTTCGTGTGAAGACACTTGTGAAAATTTATTTGCATATTTGAATGAGATGTCTTATCTCAAAGCCATGGTGCAGTCATTTGAAAGGTGGGAGTCTGTGATAATGCCAAGGTCAGAGATCACTGGTGTTATCCACTGCGTTCCTGATCTGAGAATTTTTCAGTTTGTGCATGTTTACCCTGCAATATAATCCAGTTTGTTTTCTTAATTAGACAAGGCTTGACATGGTGTAGAGCCCAAGGGGAGCATGTTTGGTCTGAAGAAGACAGTGTTGGTGTGAGGAGAATGCTTTAAAGCCCAGATGTGCTTCAAACCTGTTGTTTGAGGTGCTGATTACCCATGTCAAGAAGAGACAGCATGGGTATGAGCTGACCTGGTGTGCACTGGAGCTGGAGTCTCCTCCAGGATCTTTCTCTACCCAAAAGTGTCCTCACCCCTGGTTGGAGGCAGGTGTGATATCTCCTGGTCCTGTCACACACAGCAGTGCAGGCAGTGGAGGGGTTACCTCTTCAGGAGGACTTCAGAAGCCCGAGTCCAGGAAGTTGCAGATGACATGAAGAAATCCACCTGCCTGCCTAAGATAAATCTGTTAACATAAAACAGGCATTGGGACTCCCAGTAAAACCTGTTTTATTGGCCAGTGGATACTTTGACACCCGTTTCCCTGTGTCGGGCAGTGCTTTGATGGGATTTCATCACACTGGAAGGTTTGGAGCACAGTTATCCTGGAGCGGCTGTGCTGAGCTCAGGGAGCTGGTGACCATTTAGCTCCCAGCTCCAGACTTCGATGCAATGGCTTTTCATCACTGCTCTGTGGCCACTCCATCCTCTGGCCACTTTCACCATTCCTTGTACCTGATCCTCTGTGTGGAAGTCAGCGATGGAGGTTTGGAGGAGACCTTGGTGCTTTCACCTTGCCCGACTTGCATTCCTCTGGCCCCCTGGGCTGCCACGGGGCAGCAGTGCTGCACCTTGGACTGTTTGTGAGAGGGCTTTTGGCAAGTCCCAGACCTTTGATTAGAGCCATGTGTTTGGAGATGGGAAAGGGCAACATGAGGAGTTAGAGCACAGAAACAGAAACATGCATGAGTGTTCAAAACTCTTGGTTCTTGTTGCCTGCCTACAACCCCATAACTGGCTGCAACCTTTGTGGTCAGAATAAGTGAGGGTGCCTGACCTGGGGTGGTGTGTGAACCTGAGTCACCCAGTGCTTGTGGCAGGAGCAAGGTGAGGATGTGAGGATTGGGGCTGGGGGCCAGAGCACCCTGTGTTCCCACTGGCATGGCTGGATGTGGGCAGCACTTGACTGCTGCTGGGGTGCCCTTAGATCCACCTGGCTGGTTTTATATTTGCCAGGCCTGAGCTGTAGTCACTGGGGCCTGGCAATAAGGATAGGAGACCATGTGAAACAGGAAAAAGAACACCTTTATTTGTAGTCTGCTGGTGCCAGCCCTGGGAGCCCAGGGAGCTGTGACTGATGGGACTTGTAACAGCTTGGGAATTTGCTTCCCTCTCCTGGGTGGGCACTCAGACGCGTCTGATGAGGCTGCTTGTTTAGCTCTGGGGTTTATATTTGAGCAGAGCCACCTCTGGAGAACCAAGTTGGTCTTCCCTGGGGTGTGCTGGCAGAGGCTGGTGGCTGTCCCTGCAGGCAGGGCTGGTGGCAGCCCTTGGCACCCCCTCAGAGGAGCTGTGCTGCCCCATGCCAGCCTGCACCGGCACAGCCCGAGCATTAAACATGTATGAGGAGGAGAGAGCGCGTTCCCTTGCCTTTCATAAATAATTGCTGCGCTGCGAGGAGCGAGTGTTTAGTGTAATTACTGCGGGGAATAAACAGACAATGAGGATTTGTGAGAAGGGAAGACCTGCCCTTACCCCTCGGCAGCCCGATGTGATGGGGGGCCGAGGGACTCCCACCCCTGCGAGCTGGGGAAGGACAGGGCTGGGGGACATCGTCGGGGGGATTTAGTGGCTGACTCGGTGACTTGCAGTGAAGCTCTTTCTGCTGGGGCGCAGCTGGACTCACAGGCGCTGACATTTGCCAGTGGGAGTTCAAACAAAGATCCCTGTATTGGCTTTATTGGCGAGGCAGTGCCAGGGACACTGGTGGATGTGTCCTGCCCCCGGCCCCTGCCCTGCTCCGGTTCCTCTCTGTCTCCCCGCTTCAGGCAGTGCCTCTCCCAAGGAGGAATTTGGAGGCAAGGGACTTGTGTTTGAAGTGCTTTGTGTGAGATGTCAGCTCAGGGCTGTAAACAGCGTGTGGTTTTGCTCAGAGAAAGTACAGAGCTGCCACTGGCAGCATTTTTCCATTAAGGAAAGGGCTGGAAACCTCCTGGCTGGCGGGCTGAGCTTCTGGGAGCTGCAGCTGTGGGAGGAAAGTCTCTCTGTGGAGCACATATAATAAATAAATAATAATAAATAAATAAAAACAAGGCAAAGGAGCAGAATAGTGCCTTCCCTGAGCTGTTTGGTTTAATTTTCTGGGTTTTAAGTTTCTGTTCCATGCAGTTTTTGGGTGGGATTTGCTGATGAAAGATGGATATTCCCCTCTTCTCTTCATGTGAGCATGGAGTGAATTTGGGAGGTCTTGGGCACATGCAGTTGTCTGTATAATGGGGGTTTGTGAATAACAGCTACACTGGAGGTTGCAAATCTGTTAGCTGTTAGTTTAACTTGTATTACTATTAATATAAACAAGCACACATCCTATTTTGCTTGTGTATTTATTTGATGCCTTTAGAATCAGGGAACTCGGACTTGGTGACTCCTGAACTCCCCTGCCATGCCCTGAATCCAAAAGATCAGTCAAGTGCAATTCTCTCTTTCCTTCTTGCTTTCAGACCCGGACTGGGCATCCCACAGCCTAGGGATCTTCATCTGCTTGAATTGTTCAGGAATCCACCGCAATATTCCCCAGGTCAGCAAAGTGAAGTCAGTCCGCTTGGATGACTGGGATGATGCTCAAGTGGAGGTACGTGCACCTGAGGCTGGCAGTGCCAGTGTGTTTGGGTTCTTCCCTTTAGAGAGTCCTTTCTAAAGATGCCACAACAAATGTGACTTCAGAAAACATGTCTAGGTAACTCTTGAATGTGGGAATGAGGTCCATGATGCTGACTGAAATAGAACAGACATTTCGCGAAGAATTCTGAGGGTTTCACCCCCCAATGAAATAGAGTGTGTAGAAATTACTAATTTTTAATGTCTTCTGTTTCTTACATTATCTCTAGCTTAGACCAGACTTCTAGCCTGCCACCCCTGCCCAGCTCAGCTATTTCTGGCTTTGTTCCTCTTAGTGTTGGAGACTCTTAAACTCACATCTTGAAAAACCAAATCCTCACAGTATAAATTCCCTCTATCTGTGCCACACACCTGCCTAGTTTGGGTGACGCTGCTAAAGGCAGGCCTACCCAGGAAATCTTTCTGCTTTGACTATTGATGTCTTTAAAAGCATGAAGAATACTACCAGTCATTGATCTCTATCTTCTATGTGTCGAGTTGAGGTTTTTCTGAAAGCTGCAGGTCATGGAGTCGTGTCTTTTCTGGTAAAAATAGGCCTTAATGTTGCAGGGGTTTTTCGTTTCCTGATTTTGGGGGGGGGAAGAGATTGAATATGTAAATGTGAGAAACTCAAAGCCATGACAATAATGAAAAAAAGCTTAGCTGCTTGTTGTGTGCCAAATGCTTGGCATTTGACACAAAACAAAATGTATTTAGCATGACTGCCTGGAAAAGAATGGGGTTTTTACACTTGTAAAGTGACTTTCATTAAATAAAATATATGAATAAGAAAATAAGTAGTTTTCTTTGCAGAATTCTCAACTAGCCATTTGTATACAAGATCAGAAGAAGAAGAGGGCTGTCAGGGCAGATAGAAATATATTTATTTATTGGAAAGGAGGGCTGTCAATGGAGATAGAATATTTATTTATTTATTTATCACTTTAAACTCCTTTCTGAGGTTGCTGGCATGACTTTGCAAAAATAAAATGATCCTTTTGGCACAAGTGATGTGATCTCAAGCAAAGGATGTGTTGTCAGAGCCATCTCATTCCCGTAACAGTGAGGAAGTGCCACTGCATGCTGCCTTCTGCTCCTGTGGGGACTGGTGGGGATCATGTAGGTGTGACTGTGACAAGGACCTGTCCTCAGCATCATATTAAACTGTAGGATCCCTGGCAATAATAGTCAATATTAATTTCTGAGCCCTGGTTTGCAGGAGCAGTCTCTACAGCATCCCTTCTGTGCACAGTCCCGGGGAAACCTCTCAAAGTGAACAGATGCCCCGTCCCAGTAATTTTATTACTCTGTAAAAGCAAAAGAGGATAAAGGAAAATGCTCTTAACATTTTATAATTATTGCTGGGTTTTTTTTCTCTTTTAACAGTTTATGGCCTCGAATGGAAACAATGTAGCAAAAGCAAAATACGAATCTAAAATGCCACCGTTTTATTATAAGCCAACGTTTCTCGACTGTCAGTAAGTAAATACCTCTGCTGGTAAACAGCATTTATTTGTTTGTGCAGCTGGAGCCTCTGTAATACTTTAGTTTTAGCATAATACTTCTTTTTTTTTTTTTAGCCACAAAGGAGGTTTCATTTATAAAAAGCCCCTGAAAATGTTTTTTTCTTCTGCACACATATGGTAGAGTTTATACTACGTGTGGGATCTTATTTAATAAGTACAGTTGAGATGATGCAGGGAAGTCAGTCATTTGTCTGTTCCCCAGGCTCTTCCAAGTTTCTACAAAAATGCCGATTTCTACCCATCAGTTTCCTCTGCTTTTTTCAAATCCCCCTCCTGCATCAAAACAGAGCTTGGTGATCTGCTGTGGGAGATGCTGGGTTACTTGTAATGCAAAAATGCTGGGGTTTTATTCCAAGGGGTGGATTTTCTTTTTTTGTCTTTGAACTAAATGGCAAATAATCCCTGTGAAGGCAGGTAAGACTTACTGTCTCCCATACAGTGTAGAGTAAACCTCCCTAGTAAGCTGGGGTGGACTTTGTGGGCCAAGAAACTGAGCAGCTGGAATGTGCTGTGCCACCCAGGGCACAAGAAGATGAGCTAAAATTGGTTTTTAGCGTCCTGCCGAGTACCAAGGTGGTTTTGTGTCTTTGTGAGAGTAGTGCTGCTTGGCCTGGCAATAAAATCACCATCCATTTATGGAATGTTCTGAGCTCCAGAATCCCAGCAGCTGAGCTGTGCCATTTTGAGACTTGTATGTGCTTGTGATGTTAGGATTGGAGAAGCAAGATTTTTTTTCCCACGTTGTTGTCATTGGTAGCAGAAAGACAGTTCCAGGGAATTTTATTTGTTTACTCCTAAGTTTCAGTTAAGTTCAGTGAGATGCTGTCTATGTGATACTCAGGTTGTTCAGGAGCAGAATCCTGGTTCTTTTCCATGCTGTATCCCTGCCTGAGGGTGTGCAGAGCTTGTGCTGGAGGAGCCTGGCTGGAAGTGGGACGGTTCCCTCTCCAGCTTGGGGTGTCCGGAGATCTGGGTGCAAATCACACCCTACTCTCCTTGCACAGGTCAGGCTGAGAGACAGACAAAGCTGGTCCTGCACTCAGGCAGCTTGGAGACCATAAGCATTTTCATTCCTTGTGCTGTGGGGCTGGCAGCAGTGCCTGTGGCTGGTTCTGTGCTCGGTTGGTTTTGCTCCCTTGGAAATGCAGCTCAGCCCTTGCCGCTGTGATATTTTCCTCCCTCCATCCTCCGGTGCGGTTGCACTCTGGGGAGCTTTGCCAAGCGGTGGCTGAGCTCCAGCCACAGCCCTGCCAGAGCTGTCTGGGATCACACAGGGACCTGTGTGGGGTGGCTGCTCCATGCACAGCCCTTCCCGGTGTTGGATGGAGCGACAAGCTGCTGGGCTGGTAACCTGTGAGAAACAGGAGCAGGAGATTTAAAAGACTTTTGTTGTTGTTTCTTTCTGGTTATTTATTGACTGATTGATCCACTGGGAGGATGAGTTAAGGCCAGTCTTGCTGCAAGCAGCTCTAAGACTAATTTTTGGCCCTTTTCTGGTCCCAGCTTGTGCCTCTTCTGCACTGGGACAATTAGCAGCCTTGCATGGCCTGATTTCTGAATTCAGCCTGGAGCTCTGCTCATGAAGGTGTTCTCCATACCAGTGGTGCTGGGTCTCTGCCATAGCAGCAGGGTGCACTGGGATGGACGTGACCTCTCCCAATAGCAGATCTCCTGACACTGCTGCAGTATCAGCAGCTGTGGGCACGTTACACACTTGGGGGTGTCTCGAGGATGGTGTGCCAGGCTGTATTTTTCTATCCCTGGTTAGAGGCTCT
Organism: Lophotriccus pileatus; assembly: GCA_035583135.1. NCBI lineage: Eukaryota > Metazoa > Chordata > Aves > Passeriformes > Tyrannidae > Lophotriccus > Lophotriccus pileatus. The sequence continues at coordinate 10,700,556 of JAWWES010000035.1, read as the reverse complement.
CTGTGCCTTTCCACAGATGCATGCTAAACAAGCGCAGGGGAGTGCTGCTTTTTACAGGAATATATATTTAGCTTTTCCCCCGCCTCGCTGCAGTCCAGTCACTGCAACAGCATGAGCTGTTCCCGGCTCCCAGCCCTGGGTGGCATCGCCATGGATGACACCTCCATCCAGGGCTGGCACCGAGCCTCTATGTCCCAACCCACGTTCTGCAGCATCAAGAGGTTTTGATGCTTCTAATTCCAAGAGCAGCATGTGCTGCTGGGCAGCTGCAGTGGCTGGGCAGGCTCTGGGAGCTGCCCTCAGCCCAGCGGGATGCTGACGTACGAGCCGTAACAAGGACAGGCTGTTCGTTCATCTGAAGCTTCTTAATTTTATAATGCTCCTTCTGGAATTGCTCTGCTGTGGTCACATGAAGAATTGTGAAGTTAGGAGCAAGAGGGAAGAAATGCTGCAGCACCAGCTTGTCCTTTTTTCTTCTTGCCTACAATGTTGTGTTTGGCTCCCTGGGAAGTCCATGGTGTTCCCCTGCTGCATTTGGCTTCCAACCCCATTGTGGCTTCCTGGTTCTCTGTGGCACTTGGCAAAGGGAGCGGTGATCAGAGCCAACTTTGTACTACTGGGGAGTCCCTGAGGGTGAAATGAGTCCCAGACTCTGGGGTGTTCCTACACCACAGCAGTGTTGGCCCCAAGAGCCTCGGGTGAGGAACTTAAACCACAAAATCCCTCTTTGGATGCTCACCAGTGGACATGGTCCAGCTTTGTACACCACAGCAGCAGACCAGGAGCTGTAAAATAGCCTTTTCTGGGGCAGATGCATTGCAAGCACGTGGTTAAGTTTTGAGTCCCTAGTGAGTGAGAGCATCACTCTTGAGCAAAAGCAAAGGAAAAAAGGTTTTTTCAGTCTTTTGCTGGCTGAAAACTCATAGATGGAAGTGGAGATAATCTCTTATTGGGCTTTTGTAGGACTGGGAGCACATCCATGTCTCTGCCCAATACTTACTGTCGTTTTCTGTTGCCTTTTTACTTGACTTGGGAATGCAGATCATCATCCTGCAGATCTGGGTATGAGCTGCAGTGCATTGCTCTGCTCTGCTCCTCTCCCTGTGCTTAGATAAGTGGGAGCTACATCTGCTCCTCATGCTGAACACTTCAGTGTACTGACTGCCAGCACATTTGAGCACCTTGGTAGGAAAAATGGGGCAGACTGCAATGGCATGAGTTGTACTGGGTGGTTGTCTTATCTGGAACAAGATGAGGCATCAGTCAGAGAGAGGATGTATCCCAGTGAGGCTCACATCTTGAGGAGTCACCCATGTAGTCATCTAAAGAACACCAGTTATTAGCTGAAGTGCCTTTTGTATTGATTGAAACGTGCAGGGAGAAAATTGCCTGGTAGATCTCTAATTTTTTTTTTCTTTATCGCTTAAAGTTTGGTTCATTTGGTAGAGAAGCAACCAAGCCCACCAGCTCAGTCTGGTGTCTGAAGGTCAGTGTGGCCCTCTCCTCTCCCGTGAATGGGGCATAAGGATAGTCAGGGATGCAAACCTGAGCTCCTTTTCCTTTGTCACCTCCTTTTCCTGGTATTTTATACATAATAAACTTTATTGCTTAATGTCCAGAGGGGTAAAACTGAGTTTTGCTCAGGCTCCTACTTATTAATAAGGGTCTTCAGATTTTACATCCATGGCTTTCAAAAGTATCTGATTTCTTGGGTGTAAAGTTTGAGGTGCTGCTGTGTGGCCTGTCAGAATGGCTGCTTATCAGTTCCCAAGTGGTGGAACCTCCTGTGGTGGCTCAAACTGGGCACTCAGCCTCAGGAATTCTTCATCTGAGCACTGAGTTAGCTGAGTGCTCAGAGCTGCCCACTCCTCCAGTCCTGACTGGCCACAGGGTTTTCTTTCCTTGTTGTTCGTTTTCTCTTTGCTGTTAGCTGGTAAGCCTGTTAAATCATATAGATTCCTTTAATTTCCAAAGGAAATTGCTACAAGGTTAAGATGGTGCTGACACAGGCTGTTTCCTACACGGTTTTAATTGCTGTTTAACCATTCTGAAAAATAGCGTCGGGGTGAGCTGGACCGTGCGTGTAAAACAACCAAACAGAAAGGGAAGCAGTTAGCGTTTTAATTGAGGATGTTGTGATTTTGCATACTCAAATGCAGCTTTAACTTCTCCAAATCCATAATGCGAGGGTTTTATGTCTTGTTAGCCAAAACTCCTGTCTTTTTTGCTCTCCTCTGGAAGCTTGCTGCTGGGCACTGGTCTTGGTTGGAGGATGGCACACCACTCCCCGGGGCTCTGCAAGCTGAGGTGATGCAAAGAGCACCTGGAAGAAGACCCCCAGCTGTCTCATGCCTCACAAAGCCATTTAAAAGCAAGTTCTCACAGCAAGGACTTACTAGGTAGGGAAAGAGAGTGAAGCTAGACAGGCTTTTAGTCTATGCTGCAGTGGCTCTGCTCTCCTTGCAGTCTGAGCAAAAAATTTGGACTCGGGCTTAATATTTCATTAAAGCAGTTTTTTGACAGAAAATTGGCCTAGCTGCATCCACCAAGCTGCCTGTGGAAAGCAGATTGTTTTTTGCTGGAAAAACCTCTGACAAATTCCAGAAGCTACAAATTTGGCTTTTGGAAATGGCATTCCTGGATGACATTCATTTCTTTTGTCTTGCTTGGACTTGACGGTGCCTCACAAGGATGCAATTAGAAAGTGGTGGTGTATGGTGTTTGATGTCTTTGGGGCCACTTTCACCTCTGGCTGAGGTTTCTAGTCTGTCATAAGCCTCCAAAAAGCCACAGCAGCTATGCTGCCTGCGTGGTGTGTGTTCTGTAGCGCTTCAGCCAGGCCAGCTGAGAGTCTTGGGAAATAATAAATTGGAGGCTCAGGATTTGGCTGCCCAGCTCTCCTCCACAGAGCACACTGAAGCCACGCAGCCACAGCTTGATAATTAACTGCCTGAGCAGCTTTTCCTGTGGTGCTTTTTGCTGTGAGTGAAAGGCTTTGAGTAGGTGGGACCAAGATAAAGCTGCACCAGTGGCTTCTTCTGGAACCTTCCTTGCTGGCCCCTGGGCAGGGAGCCCTTGTTTTCGCATGGGTGGTCAGGCAAGCAAACAAGTGCCTACAGTGAGATTGGAGCTCCTGGTGTTGGCGGTGCTTTGTTGGCCTCTGGACCTACTGCCTCCTCAGTGAAGCCCAGTCCTATTCCATCTGGGGGAGCGAATTTTCCCTTATTCTACTGGAAATATGGACTTCCTTAACATTTTGTTTTGTTGCTGTTTGTTTTTTTTCTTCTTTGCTCCTAGGTTTTTATCTTGATGATTAGCAGAACTTTTCTGTTCTAATTGCCAAAAAATTACATGTTCCCTGTAACCAGCAGCCTGACAGACTTTAGGTGGGCTGTTAAAGCTTTTGGAGTCAATCCCGAAAGCTGCGCATCTCTGCAGTTTAGGAATGATGTGACAAACAGAAATGGCATATTTGCTTATTTGCTACGTTATCCCATCACCAGAAATGCAGTAAAATACTGGGAGGCTGTTACTACAGTCCTTTCTGTTCGCAGAACTCCTTTTGGAATCAAAGGTGGATTTGGATCGAGGGTCCTGTATTCAGCATGTGATGTCTGCCCTGGGTTATTTACTTACATATTCACATCTGGAAAAGTACATTTCAACTGAAACATAGCAATAGATATTTTAAAAAGCCCCTGAAGGCATACTTAAAATGAAATTAAGATCAGGTCTGCAGTCCACTGAAAACAGTGACTGTTTTCATACAATCCCTGTATTGTTTGAGGGTCTTCTGGATGGCCCCTGCACTCCAATCACTCTCAAATCCTGTAGATACCAGGACAAATTCCTGCTTCTGTTTAGATGCATGAAAATTGTGCTAGTGAAACTAGGGTTTAACCCCAGGATCAAAAGCAACTTTTTATGGCAGCATTGCATCTAGTCCATGAGTGTGGTCAAGTCCCTGCTCAGCTTCTCTGTTGCAGTGAAGGGAACTGGTGGACTCCTCACCATCCTAGTTGGGGGTTTGTTTTGGTTTCTTTTGCTGGAGTTGTTCTGCTTTCCATAAATAACCACTGGAGCAGAAGCTGCAGCTACTGGCCCTGCACTGAGTTGTCCTAACCGTGGGCTGCTCTTGGTGCTTCTTGGGTTTTGGGAAATTATAGCTAAAGAGCTTGGGTTTGTGTTGATCAGGAAAGAGGAAGAGTGTGTGAACTGTCAGAAAGCGCTTTCTGCACACTGGGAGAGTGTCACGGATGGAGCCCTGTGTGCCGTGGGAGTTGCCATTGGGGCCACTTGTGCTCGGGGCCAAATGCTGGGAGAAGTTATCAAGAGCATTTTGCAGCTTCTCAGAACGCCCCAGGTGGCTGCCCAGTGTGTGCTGTGTTGCACAAAAGCTCTGGAGATGTTGAACCGCCGCTGTTGGCAGCGCCGGGGGAAGTCAGTCCCTGCAGAGCAGTGTTCCCCAAGGCGTGAGCCCAGCGGAGTGTGTCTGTTGTACAGTCTGCATCATACAGCAAAGAGTGTTTTCCCACTGCTGCACATGAATCTTAATTTATACTGTATTTAAACATCCGTGCTGGAAGGCTGACTCTCAGAGACTCGGAGCAGCTGCAGCTCCTGCTGAATCCACTGACGTCAGCGGGAGCCGAGGGTGGTGTGAATTTTCATCCTCCCAGTTCAATCCCTAATCATCCTGTTGAAAAGGTCCAAGTTTGGATTCGGTGATAACAAGCTGTCCACAGCAGCTGGGCTGGGAAAATTGCAAGCAGGGTAGCAAATTTAAGTATTTGTGTTGATTTTATGATTAAATTTTGGTAGCTTTGCCGCCGAGTTACAACAGTATGGAAACAGGAATTTAGGTGCCAGCTTTTGGGTCATCAGCCACCTATGTTTGCAGACTACAATATTGTGGCTATCAGATCCAGAAAGGGCATCCTGCTTGACCCAGAATAGCCCCATTGGATGCTGGGGGGCATGCTTTGAGCAACCCCATGGCAAGGGGTCTGGAGATAGATGACCTTTAAGATCACTTCCAAAAAAACCATTCTAGGATTCTACAAATCTTACCTGCACCTCCTGAGAGGAACTCAAAGTGGGTTCTGCTCAAACCAGAGCTCAGGGTGGCAATAGAAAGGAGATGGGTGTTCATCTCCAGAGTTCACAGTGAAACTTGCAGATGTGTAACATCTAAAGATCAGTAATGGAAACAGGAACAGAAGGGGGAAAGGCAGAGTTGGTGCATTATTTCTATTACAGCAGAAGCTCACAGTTGGGGTTTGGATGCAAGGAGGTGATGGTGCTCCTTGAGCCTTGGGGGAAAAGGCCGGTGCCCCAAACAAGGAGATGACACAAGGGGTGGAACAAAGTCTATGTAATTATTTCCTCCCTTATTGCCAAGAAACCAATCACAACCACAGTTCTCGCTGGACAGTGCCTTGAAGACTTGGTGAATGCATTTTCTGTACCTGCAGATGAATTTTCATAAGCAGTGTTGGTATGTTTTCCTTCTCTGAGCATTTCTGGGATGTGTCTGCTGAAAAGATACCATTGAGTTTGCATCAGCAAAAAAGAAAAGGTGATTAAGCATATGAACAGTTTTCACTGGCAGAGAAGTTGATGTCTTGAAGTGTGATGGTTTTATAGAACACACCCAATGGTGGGGGATCATTTACTGTCTTTGGTGTAGGCTGCTCTGAAATGTCTGCTGTGAAGCTGGGATAACACATGCCTTTATTTCTGTGTGTGATTTCTGCCTGCTTGGGCTATTTAGGGTTCTAGGGCAATTAAACCATTTTTAACTGCACTTAGCTCTTGAAGGAATTTCTAGCATATTCTAGATCAAAACTACTTAGTTTGTTCCAGCACTCAGACTAAAATAAAATTTATATCTATAATCTTTGGAGTATTTTTAAGTTTTTGTAAGTTAAGGTCTTGGTGTATAATCATTGGTATAATTTCAGCATTAAAAATAAGGGACTTTTTAATCATCATGTTTCCAGCTATGCATCATGGATTGCTTTCTTAGACTTATTAGTATAGGCTATGAGTTTGGAAGAGCTTGGCCAGGTGGGCTCTTACCACCATCCAGTGTTTGGATTCCAGCCTTTACATCTTTACCCATCCATTTTCTCACGGGCTTTTTGAGGAACACCCCAGTTCCTTCCAAGAGGTTGGCCAGGCCCTGGGATATGTTGTTATATGTTGTTCCTAGTTTGGGAAGTGTGTGACACCCTGCAGCAAGCTCCATATTCACCAAGTCAGCAGGTATCACCCATACCTGGGCTGGGCTTCCCCTGGTCATTACAAGTGTGATTTTAACCTGACACATCACAATTTCTTGGAATAGCTGTCCATGCATGACAAGGAGATGTTCTCTCTGCATCCTTGATTGCCAGAGGGCCATCACATGCATGCATCATACCAGGCTTCTGTGTTAGTGGCCTCAGGGCAATAATCTTTTGTCTGTAGTTTTTTGTTTATTTTTTTATTTACTGATCCTGGTGTGGTCTGAGGAAATTAAGTTTCAAATAGTTCATATAGTGAGGGAGGTTTTTTTACGGTCTGATTGGGTGGGTGGGAGTGGGCTGTTCTGCTAAATCTGTACATTTTATTAAATAAGTTTCCAATGAAATTGGATATACAATTAAATGAATAATTATTGTCCAACAGTAAGCAGAAGAAACCCTTGACTCGAGGCTGTACGATGCAATTTTTAGAAGACTTCTAAATCACAGTTGTATTTTGACTGAAGAATTAATGGTTCTGGATTCTTCCTTAGTGTATCTTGGACCATGTTTCCTTTTCTCTGTGTTTTTTTTTCCAGACTGCTGCGGGAACAGTGGATCAGAGCCAAATATGAGCGAAAAGAATTCATTCACAGCGAGAAGCAGGAGCCTTACTCTGCAGGTAGGGAAAGACGCTTTTGGCAGATAAGATTTTTGATGTCCAGCACCTTCCATTTTCTTTGCCTCAGTTTATATGTTCTTTATATTGGTTATTGCTCGTATGTCATTAGGTAGGAGGAGTAAGTGTGATTTTTTTGCAAAAGATCCCTCCTGGTATTCCCTGTATTTGATTAGGAATATCGGGAATTTTGATACCTGATGGAAAGGAATCAGGGTCTTTCTGTTGACTTTCAAGGGCTGTTCACCAACAGCAAGTCAGACAAAGTGCCAGTGGGTTCGTTTCTGGTGGGTTGGTAGAGCAGTGGGTGGGATGATTTTCTTGCAGAAGGGCAGGGTTTGAAGAGGAGACCCAGGGCTCGACCGTGTTTATTGTGTGGCTGCACCAGCATCAGGACCCCATGAAAGTGCTTGAAAATAGCTGGGTATTTCTGTGCTATATGTAAGTGGCATTTAATTTACTCTGCATAATAAGTAGTTGACACCAGCTATGTGCTTGGATGACTCTGGGATAATTTTATTAGCAAAGACCGTGCTACAGATTAAAGGTTAAAATATTATTGTCATGATGCTTTTCAAGACTAATAACATGCAGGTAGCTCCAGCATTTTGCTGATATGAAAACCACAATTAAAGTCTTATCTCATATATTCTCAATTTATGTTTAGAGCATTTCTGCTCTGCTATTTGGTATACATGAGGCACACACATAGTGTGTGGGGAGTATCCATATTCATACAAAGAACGTTATGCAGATTTTTATTTTAGATTTCTCAAAGCAGTTTGCTGGAGTTGGACATGTTCTGTTAACAATAAAAATAAGTAGTTTGATTTCTTAGGTAATTTTGGAATGTATCTGCCCATGTGTCTATAGCGTTCACCCAGGAATAAGGTTTCTAATTTCTACCTCACAACTTCTAGATATAAAACCTCAGATTCAACCAGGTACTTGAGGCAAATGCATAATTTTAAGCACATGATTAGTCCTTTCTACTCCAAGAAGAGTGTGTACCTGGTTAAAGTGAAGTAGGTGCTTCACTGTTGTGTGGGAAGAAGGGCAGTGTGTTCTGAGCGTTCTGAAAGATATTATAAGAAGAGCTCAAAGGGGAGTTTATTTTAGCAGTGTATTTTGTAGGTGCTCTTCAGTAACGTGGCTGCATAATATTTAACTGCATGGTGAAGTGACAGGGTTTTCTCCCCTCTCTTTGAAGTTCAAAAGCCATTAAATACAGCACAGAAGAGAAGGGGGTAAGCCATTTTCAGTGAACAGTGCTCTCGTGAGGAGGAGGGGAAGGGAAGCAGTCTCCTTGTGTAGGTTGTGTATGAGTGATTTTAGGTTGTATCTTGTCTCTGAGAATTGCACTGTTGCTAAAATCCAGCACAGGAGTTGTGCAGGTGACCTGTCGACCTGGGATGTCATTCACTGACTCTTCTGGACAGTAAATTCTGAGGGTGTTTTTGTCCATGTGGTTCCTCCTTAGGGAGACCAGGTTGGTGTCACAACAAAACAAAGCTGGGGAAACACACCCCAAACTTCCAGTGCCAACTTTTTCCTTCTGCTGCACCATAGCAGCCCCCAGGTGTAGCTGCCCACCAGTACTTCACCCTGTGCCAAACAGTGTTCCCTCTTTCAGATTGTCATGCAACTCAGTTGATGATGCTGTTTTCAGCTGCTGGGCTGTTATGCTGGGAGTTGGTTGTTTTCCAGGGTTGTTCCTGAGAAGGGAGCTCAGGGAAAACCCTGTGTCCCACAGGAGAGCAGCACAATGAACTTCATGGAGTCATTTAGGCTGTAAAAGACCCTTAATATCACTGAGTCCAAACGTTAACCCAGCACTACCAAGGACACCACTACACCATGTCCTGTGTGTGTTGGGGCAGTTCTTGCACTGTTTGGGTGAAATGGGGCTGTTTTGGCATTGTGTCATTCACGGTGCTGGACCACCAGTTTGCCCAGCTGGTGCAAACCAGTGCCATCAGAGCCAGTCTGAATCCCAGGGATACCCACGAGCCCTCCAAGACAGGCTGCAGCATGATGCTTGCAGAAGCTCAGCCACACCACACGCCCTGGCTCTGCCCTCCCTGCTGTGTGCAGGGGTTGGTACAGCTCAGTGGGCACACCAGCAGCTCGGAGGACTCACCCTGTGTGGGCTGGACCTGCTGTGCCTGGGTGTGCCAGCAGAGGATCTGGGCTGTTGCTTTCTGCTGCTGACCTGAAATGTCTGTGATCACACCCAGGTGGGACCGACACCAGGGCGCCCTCCTGCCCACCCCACATCCAGCATTGTCTCACTAGAGTGTATGTATATCTCTGTTTCTTCCTAATGCTGTCTCAGACCATTTTTTCTCACCGTTCTGAATTCCCTGGAGCAGTGTTGGATTACCAGTTTCAGAGCATGAAACATTTTGTTGCTAATAGAGATGTCAGTATCCATTTTCTCATGTTTGTTGGAAGATTTAATTCCATTTTGCAATCCCGGGGGCTGTTTTGCATTCTGATATTTGTTCAATAATTGCATAAAAAATAAGAAAATGCCATGTTTGAGTAGTTTTGAGAAACATCCTTTTCCAGGCAGCCGGACGAAACCCCAGTCAGAAATTCAGTGTCTTTCAGAATATCCTTTGGGGAGAGACTGTCTGGAGCCTGTAGATGCCAAGCAGAAGCTATCACAGCCGAACTGACAGACTTAGGAGAAATGAGTCTCAGGACAGGAGTGTCAGATGTGCAGGTCAGAGCTGAGAGAGTCGTGCAGGGAAGCCTGGCAGGAGGATGCAGCAAACTTCAGCTGCTGGGGAAGGGTATAAATAAGAGGCAGTGTGGGATGTAAAGGCAACAGATACCCCAAAAGGCACCCCCAAACTGCTGGGAAACATCTGCCTCAGGAGATACAGAGTGGTGCAAGGCAGCAGAATCAAAATAGGGAAACCAAGACACTTGCCATGTGCAGAAATCCCCAGTGTGGGCAGTGCTGAGCTGAGCCCCGGGAGGAGGATCCGTGGCTCTGGGTTCAGTCCCTAAATCAGATGCCCTCTCTTGGGGATGTGCTGTTGTACATGTAGTTGCAGCCTCTTACCCTCGGTAGGAGATTGAAGTGAAAATTCCTGTAAGGGAGTTTTTTGAGAGTTTCTTGCTCCCCCAGGAAGCCTTGGAGCACAAGCCCATGTGCTATTCGTGGCTTTCTGCTCCTCTGCCTCCAGTTAGTGTTTCAAACTCTGGTTTTGTTGTTAATGAGTATGTCAGCACCATTGATTTTAGTGTGAGGAGTCAGTCTGAGTTCAGATGGTGTAGCGAGATTAGTAAAACAGTGATTAAATGTTTCGGTGATCCACTATCGATTTTTAGATACACCCATTTATACATTTGAGCTCTTCATTCAGCTGTAGCATGAGCTAAATAATTTGTTTGCCCTAGCCAGACTTTATGAAACAAAACATTATTTACACCCCAGCAATCCCAATTAACACCTTGGCCACATCCTTTCCAATAGCAGGACGTTTGTTGCACAACAGCACAGAACGATAACAGTTTTGAGACTTTCACATTAACATGCTTCAGGTTGGCTTTATCCCTTCTGGTAAATGAACTGGTGAAATTACTGTCAGTCTCCAGCTAATTGTCCCTTTTAACAGAGTTTAATGGGGCACAGGTGCTGAATTCTCCTAGAAACAGGGGATGGCTGTAATTGCCATCAAAGTTTGGATCTGTATCTCAAGGCAACTGCAAGGTTTGATAAATTTTAAAAGTATTTTGATCAGTTTACAAAGTTTGGATGTTTTCCCCTGCTGTTGACAGACAGCAGTTATGGCGATGCTTCCCAAAAAGTCCTGCTGAAAGTTAATTCATTTGGGTATTTTTTATTTCTCTTAATCAAAGGAATTTATTTTAACCAAGGCAGACATGGAGGAAGCAAAAGGCAACAGTATTTGCAGGGCTGGAGCAAATACTGGATATTATAAACTGGTCAAGGTGCAGCTGCTCTGACACATCCCAGGCCATGAACGAGAGAATGGGAACGTGCATGTGGCCAAGAGAGAGCAAAAGGGAATTGTTTTCTCCTTGAACTGTGGCTCCACTGCTTTCATTGTTTAGTCATGGGAGATTGGAGCTCCTCAGCTGATACAAATTGTTGTAGGTCCCATGAAAATGGTGGAGGAATCCAGATTTACACTAGCTAAATATTTAAACCGTAACCTTTGGCATGGAAGTTGAAGGACTCTCTGATTATTTGACTGGTAGTTCCACAGTCGGTGGGATGGCCTGTTGGGCTGCAGAGTAAGATAATATGGTGTTACTGCAACCTTATTGCTCACTGTTCAGATGAGCTCTGGTTTATTCAGGCAGTTACTAAGGGTAGTATTTCTCTGAAGGTACCTATTTGCTTGTACTATCTTTTGTCAGCACCCTAAGGATTACTTGGCTTATATGTTACTTTGTATTTGTCCATAAATATGATGGTAAAATAAATTATGAGACATCAAAGAACACCCCAAAAATAGTAAAATCTGTTAATATGCACTTTCCATTCCATGAGGCTCTTGCATAATTTGGGCAGCAGTCTGAATTAATTTTCCCCTGCACTCACAGTTGGAAGGAGCTCTGACTGCAGAGCACCAGGGAAAATGCACGGGACACAAAAACGTCCTTTCTCAGTGTGAGGAAGAGACCCTTATTAGCTCAGTCTGACCTGCAGTGATGTAATGCAGTTTATTTTGAGCCCGATCAGACAAAACAGCGAGCAGTGTTGCAGTTAAAACCCAATTATTTTAACCGACAGACCTCATCCTCTACTGTCTCTTACCCCATTTTGTCTGGCTGGTGGGGAGCTGAGAGTGTCAGAGCAACACCATCTCTGCCGTGTTTTTTCACAACCTCAGAAGCAAATTACAGGGCTGAGCACACCCAGAGAGCAAACCAGTGGTAATGGCAGCCTGAAAGGGCACAGGTTTTACTGCACTTCAGAGGGCCTGAAGCACTGAGCAGGGAAATGAAGCATCAGCTTGAGGGCTCCTGGTGCCCTTTGCTAATCCCCTAGTGCACGTGGTCTTTAAGGAGATGCTCATGCAGAAGGGAGTGTGAAGCCACATGAGAACCATCCCCTCGCTTTGCCTTGCAAGCACAGGCAGTAAAACCTGGTGGTGGAGGTGGGACGGGGAGAGGAGGTGACACTGTGTGGGTGGGATGGTGGGTGGCTGGGGACAGGAGTGGTCTTCTGATCTGTGGGTTTTTGCAAGAAGAGAGGGTGAGAGCAGAGAGGGCCCACAGGCTCAGGGAACAGGGCATCTTGCAGTCAGTAAGATTTTTATGCTGCAGACTGGTGGGGAGAAAAGCAATGGTAGAGTGTGCTGGCTCCAGGGAGAGGATGTTTTCTGCAGGAGCCTTTCACATACACAGGCTTACCTGTGCCCATAAATCACTGCCTTGCAGTACATCTTGGCTGCAGCTTCCTTGCAGGGAAGGACAATTGAACCAAAAGAGCCAAGGATGCTGATGAGAAAGTTTACAGAAAGAGCAAAGTCTCAACTCAGGGTACTGTGGCTGTATCAGGGTTGTGGCAGCAGGTTCTTCCCAGATGGGAACCCGTGTGGGTTGTTGCTTTTTTTTACCCCTGCCCTATTCCTGCCTTGGCTGGGGTGAATCTGCATTGCTCCATCCATACTTGTGATGGTTTATGCTGTCTGAAAGTCTTGATGTGGGACACTGCTCCCTCCCATTGGAGCTGCTCCATGGTCAGAGCATCGTGCTGTGGGCAGGGAGCTGCCCTGAGGGAGTGACTTGATAAGGGTGACACCCAGCTGTTGTGTGACACCAGCTCCTTGAGAATGGGAGAGGTGCCATAGGTGCTTCCTGTGGCATCTTGGCTGACGAGACACGAGATACCCATGCTGAGTAAAACATTTGAATTGAAACTCTATTCTTGCTAAGGTGTTACCAGGTAAACCAAAAGCTGCTTGTAGCACTGGGGAGGATTTGAGCCAGCTCATGTGTGTGGTCAGGATGGTAGCCAGCTGCCATCTCAGCTTCTCTCACGCAGGCCAGAACGAAGATTATTTTCTTGTTCTTTTTTTCCCTAAAGTGCAGCCCACATCATTGTCCAAAGTTCCTCTTTTTATTTCCACCAACTCCAGGGCAGTTCTCCTGGCTTTTCCTAGGTGAAGGTCTGCGGGTGTCAAGGTGATGCTGTGCTAAGCACTGTACAAACATAGAGAAGGATGGTGGTGTGATTGAGTGTAAGGTCAGAGCAGAGAGGTGCCAGCCCCTCAGAGAAAAAGAAGGCAGTACTCCACTATAAGGGTGGTTCTGCAAAACACAGGGATGAGGATGATTTTTGAAGTGTGTAAATTATCCCATTGCTTTATAAGCAAGAGAGAGTGGTGTGTTTAGCAACACAGCAAGCCACATCTGGCTGAAATTATCCAAGATGCTGAGAAGCCAGAGGGAGAGACAGATGAATAAGCCTTGGTTCCTTAGGAAACCGAGTTCATAGGAGGACTAAGAGAAACTATGAGATAAAAGCAACCATTTTGAGGGTTATCAGCAGCAAGTCGATGGGCTTTGTCTGGGCACCATGTGTGCCATAGGAGAGCGTGGTGGCGGTGCAGAACAAGGTCACCCGCCCAGCTCGCCCCTCGACAGCGGTGCCTTGTGAGGCACGGGGTACACCAGGAGCATCCCACTGCCTTTCAGGAGGTGTGTGGTGTTTGGCTGATTCGGGTTTGGTGTGTGTCTGGAGTAATGCACCACCATTTCCATGCTGTGCCTGAGCACCAGCGTGGCTGCCGGTGCGAGGGCGGGCGTGCCTGGCCACGGTGCGGGGCACTGCTCTGCCTCCCTCCTCTGGCTGCCAAGGTAGAAGAAACACTTCAGCGTTTTGTTCTTTTTTTTTTGTTGTTCCTCCCTTAAACCTTTTCTCCCTTCCCCCAGTCCCCTGTGAGCTTACAACATCTCCTTGTGCTAAAAATAGCCTTCGGTGTCAGCGCGGGCTGAGCGAAGGCGCTGCTGCTCCGCCTGCCCTTTGTTGGAGGGGCTGCAGCGCAAACCCGGGGCAGGAACGTTCGATGCCGGAGCTGCTCCGCCAGTTGATGTCACTTGATTGGCGATGGCAGCTCGGAGCGGTTTGTAATTGGGCCGTGAGCACTTCGTTAGGAAAAATCACTTTATGGTCTCGGCTACCTGTTTGGTGTCTGGAGCAGCGGGGGAATCTGCAGAGCAGTTGCTACGGTTCGTATTAACGAACCCAAAAGCGAGCGATGGCCCTGGACGTATTTCTGGTGAGAGCAGTGGGGTTTGAAATGCCACTTTATAAGCACTAAGTCACATTAGGTTCTGAATACCAGAATAAAAGTTTTAGTGCCACATAATGCCACGGAATTATAAATGGCCTTTAAAGCCCTGGCTGTGTTATGCGCCCGTAAAGTGAATCATGCCATGCAAATCAAGAGTTTTATTTTCCCCTCGTTCTGTTTTTTTGCTGGCACGTTTCCCATAGTGCCAGTGACTTCCCTCCTGATTTACACCATATATAGAAATGTAGAAAAAGCCTATTATAACGGGCTCTTCTAACATTTTTTTGAGTTGAACTTCTGAAAATACTGGCTGCATCTGTAACCTCGATCCAAAGGTCTGAGATTTTCGGAAGTTTCTGTGAGTCTAAATCTCTATTTAACCTCAATGCAGATGTGGCTGATGGGCAAACAGAGCTGTCAAAAGCTTTAGCGGGCCTTGATCTTAGTCCGTAGAGAGGAATTTTCAATATAAAGAAATAAGTTAATTTATTTCTACTTATTAGCCGCAAAAAGAAGTTGCTGCTTGGCTCCGATTGCTTTTTAATATCACTGTTATCTGATGCTAGTTGTAAAATGGATTAAATTCTCTTCTGATGCTTGAAAGGCTCAAGTATTAGAGCTGAGCTTTGAGGGAAACTCGGTAATTTTCTGCTCTGTCCCTCGCTGATGGGAAGAACTTGTTTCTGTGATGCAGGGCAGCAGCGTTGGGAAAGTGCAGCTGTCATGAGATTCCTCACTGAGGGATGCTTTCTCGTACTTCTACTGTCTTAGGCCCTCTTTCCCACCCCTGTAAAGCAGATCCCTCAGAGACCTAGAGATGGAAATAAAAGAGCACAAATCAAGGCAGCCTGGTATTTTGTTGAAAATTCATGTTGACTTTTGTGAAGCAGAGATTTGGACATGAGAGGGGAGATGTTTTGTGGTAGGAAGTCATGACACCAGTTCCCTGCAGTGTGTGCTGGTCCTTGGTGTGCACACTAGGATTGCATCACTGGTGCCTTCTGTTAAATCACAGTTTCCAGTGAATTCCCAGCAGCTGGTTCCAGTATTTGGCTGAACCAAATCTCCAGGTTTGGCTCTTACTGCATTTCAGCAAAACGGTGTTACAAATCTCTGCACTCAGTTCTTGCCCTTGTCCATGAGGTCTTGGCTGCTAGGTCTCAAAGTCTGACTGCATTTTCACTCTTCCCAACTGGTACCAGGAGCAGTTCCTCTGTTTGGCACTGGTACACCCTGGCAGTTTGTGTTTGAGCCCTGAGGGAGCTGGAGATGGGACTGATCTCTGAACATGGCTGGATTTATGTCTGAATGAGGAGCCCAGGGCACAGGGATGCTGCACCTCTTTGGCATGGACCTTTGTCTGCCCTGTCTCAGTGTCCCAGAGAGTAAAATGATTGGGGAGGGACTGTACTGGGGAATTTGGCCTCTTGGCTGAGTTTTGCAGCCTGCTGTGATATTGGTGCTGTGCAAGTTCTGCCAATGCTTCTCTTCGTGGTCCTTGCAGCCATGGGGAGCATGGCAGGGAGGGATGCAGGGAGGAATGTGGGAGGGCATGCTAAGTGGCTCTAGCCCTCTCCAAAAGGGATGCAACCTCATCACACTTTGCTTTTCAAGGCAGCATAAGAACATTTTAGCACTTCAAGGGTGCACAAGAGCGTTACGTGCAGATTGCATCCAGTGCTCTGGGTGCTCCATAGATGCCCTGAAAAAGCAGCCCCTGTCCAGAGGTTATCACGAGAGGGCTGTGTGTGTGAGTGTCCAGTGGACAACTCCAAACCCTGCAGTTCTCCCAGCCCAGCGCCAAGGTCACTGGAGGCTGATGTGCTGTTGTCGGGAGGGGGTTAAAGCACAAGCATCCTTCCAGTGAGCAACCTTGCCTGGCACAGAAACCTCCTTCTCATGCTGCCAGAGCCACAGAGAGGCTTCTGTTCTGTGGGCACTGACATCAGCTGGGACGTGAGTCACGCTGGGAGCCAGGCTTGGTGGGCGCTGGTCCCGCTGCCCCCCACACCCTGCGGGATGCCTTGTTTGGTGGGTCTGAGCCCCCACGCTCGGTCCTCACCTGGGCAGCACCTGGCATGTGCCAGGTGCAGTGTTTGCAGCCCCAGGAGCAGGGCAGGATGCCCCCAGGGGGTGGGTGTGAGGTCTGGCATCTGCATCCATGCCCTGGCATTTGTGCTGTGGAATTTGGGTATGGAAAAGGGGGACTAAGGCCTGGGTTATTTTTTTTCCCCCCCAAAACTTTTGCCTAATAGGGAGGAATAGTTAAGAAAGGCTCTGGAAAAAATTGAAATGGTTGAAAGAGGAAAGTCAAAAATATGTTCAGCTGAAGCAGATGGGATACTTTTGCTGGTGCTAAGTCTCCTTTTCATGTCTTTCCAATATAATCCTTTATGTGTTTAACATTACACAACTCCCTGTCAGGACTTGCTCCAAGAAACCTTTCCCCATCCTCTCCTTGAAGGTTTGATGGAAATGCAGTCATTCCTTTAAAACAAATATCTACTTCTTCTTCCTCAGTGTGCCCTGGCACTGCTACCACAGGAAGGGGATGGAGTGGGGGGTGATGCTGTGCAGGTCACTTCTGCTCTCTGCAGCCTCATCCAGAGCAGAGCAAAAACTGACACAACCGCCTGTCCCCAGGGTGAAAAAATACTGAGCTAAGTTGCCTTGAAAGGAAAGGGATCCACTTGAAAAAATCCACTCAAGAAACCAGCAGCAGATCTAATCCCCAGCCAGACTGACAGCATCCTCTGCAGCATCCACAGTGGGTCTGAGGAGGGCTGTGGAGGGAACGGGCCCTTCTGGGGAGCTGCCTGTGGTGGGTCCTGCTCAGCCTCGCTCCGTGTTAACAACCCCACAATACAAATGATGTAAACATCAAACACGGACTTTGCTGCAGTAAAGCACATCAAAGAGCTGTTTAACAAACCCAACTCGTGAGGAGGATGCAAGAGGAGATCACAGTGTGTTTGTCTTACTATTATTTTTTCTTCTGCAAGGGGAGCAGGCCCGTGGCAGGGACCCACACGTGGCATTGTTCTTGTGCCAGGATGCACTAACGTCTCCACAGAACTGTCATCATATGACCAGGAGCTGGAGCAGCCTTTCAGTGCCTTCCAGGAGCATTTGGAAGTGCTGATTCAGACGTGGTCCAACCCCTCCGAAAGAGCACGGCCGCCTCCTGAGGCTCTGTTAGGATCAAAGGAAGATGCTGCACCATTTCCCAGCCTTGCTAAGGAGGCACCTCTCAAAGTCACCACCAGAAGGCAAAGGAAAGGGCTCCAAATGCAAAAGCCTTTCTTTTAGTGTTAACTTTGGAGCGTTTTTACTTTTTCTATTTCTCTGGGCCATGGCAAGAGGCCAATGACTGCTGTTACTGCTTTCCAGGAAATCCATGAACATTGCAGTGACAAAGTGATGGGGCGGTGATGGATCTTACAGATAGCTGCTGTGGGAAGAAAAACATCTAGCAAAGAGAAATACTCTGATGTCTTCAGCTCCCCTAAAGCAGAAAAGCATTTAGGCAGCCAGAAATCGCAGGTGAGGACCTGTGGGTCTGAACTTGGCGGAGGAGGAGCAGTTGGCCAAGCAAGGCATTGGCAGCCGGCTCTGGGAAGGGGGTAGCACCACTGTGAGCTAAAGCTGGATGTTCACAGCTAGTTTAGGATCCAGCTGTAATTTTAACAGCTGGTTCTGTCAAGCTGCCTTCAGCATAGCTCTGATCCAGCTTCTATAATTAGCCAGAGAGCAGCAGCTCTTGTGCAAGAAGTAAGGCAGCAGCAATGCTCATTGCAGGGGAAGCAGAGCAACCTGGGACTGAACCTTGCTGGAAGGGGCAAGGGCTGCCCCATGAAATTTTAAGTAGTTGGAGGTTGGTCTTTTTTTTTTTTTTTCTCTGTCAAAGCACCTTGTGCAAAATGTTTCATTGGGGGTTTTTTGACCTCTCAAAAAAGCACACCTAAGAAATGTTGTTTCATGTTGAATCATCCTTAACAGAAATGTTTACATTTGTCAACTCAAACCAAAAGCATTTAATTTGTGGTCCGTTTGAGGTCAGCTGAATTTGCTGAGCCAGTGCAGTTTCTCATGGGTGAGATGGTCTGAGCCTCTTCACCTCTTGGATTCCCTTGGCAGCTGGATGTGCACTGGATGCTCCCTGGGGATGCCCTGAGCTGCGGGTGTTCCCTGGGAGAGTCAGGCCACACGCTGAAGATAGGCTATAAGATCAATAAATGTGTGAAACACCCCAACTAGAACTATCACTCACTCCTGTCCTAGAGCTTTCCCTATTTGAGGTCAACCACCTTGAAATACTGTATTTTGATATTGCTAAGTCTGCCTGTTTTTGTAACCTTGGGTTTTTGCAGGCAATAAATGGACCTATACCAGCTGGAGAGAGCTGGTTCTCCATGTTTTTGATGATAAACATTTACTGAAAGAATAGAACCATCCCTTTCCATTTCTGATGCTTTATGAAGGTAGTTATTGTGCCCTGGGTCTCCTGGTGTTTCTCCGTGGTTTTATACTGTGCACGTTCACATTCCTTGTGTAGTGACACAGGACCAAAAGGCTGAAGCATCTTTTTTCTGCTAATGAGAAGGGAGTGACTAGGAAGCAATAGGATAGGAAAGGACATGGAAAAGGCTGTTTTCATGGCAACTTGTCCTAGCTTAATTAAATTTCCACTAAAGAAAGATCCGTTTTGCGTTGAAGACTTGTGCAGGGTCGGGAGGTTTCTGTCTCTCACCAGATAAAGAACATTTTCCAGGGTGAGGTCATGTCTTTTTCTGGAGTTTGCCAGAGATGTAGCTGAGTTAGATCATCCTTGACTCAAAAGTGGGAGCATTTGCTGATGCTTCTTTCTTCCCAACATCAGCCCGTTTCCACCTGCGTTTTCCCCCTACAGGGAGCTCACCCAAGTTTTCACCTTGAAACCTCTGATGCAGCAGGGAAGCCTCTGCAGCAGAGGAGTTGCCCACACCCCACTTCTTGGATGCTTACAGTGAAATTGGACTTGGAGGTGGCTCCCCAGCTGACTAAATGGGACTGCTTTTATAAATCCTACTGCAGTTGAGGTGCAGACAAAGCAGCCACCTCCAGTTTCGTAACCAGGGCAGCCCATGAGGGACATGGTTATGTGGCACAGCAGTAACAAACAGTATATCCCCAAAATACCTAAAAGACGAGGAGGCTGCTCCACAGGGAGTGAATTTCAAACTTGCACGCATTGCAGAGGCTGGAAGAAAAAAATCTAGCCTAGCAAAGTCGATGGGAGTTTTGGTTAGTCAATTACTGGGACGGAATTTAGCCTTGATTTATATAATGCCAGGAGTTCATTAAGTGGGATTATGCTGCTTCAGGGGATGGTGGGTGATAGTTTAGAAAAATCAAGGTGTGCAAATGTCCTTGTGCAACCTGGAGGTTTCAGCTGCGCTGCCAAATGCTCCTCCCTTGATAGCACAGCTGCCAGAGCATCCTGTACTGGCTGATTTCTGGGACAGCCGTAACACCAGCAGCCAAGAGAGGAAAAGTCCTAAATTTAAAAAAAAACCCCTCCTTTCCTGCATAAAGTTTTGACTGTAAATGTATTGAATGCTCAATAAAAGACATTCAGGAGCCATTAGCACTGCAGCAGATATGCTCAAAGCCTTTTGGATTTCTCTGCAAAGCAAAGGAAGAGGAATGTTATGTGCACATGAAAACGGGTTTCCATGGTTTATGTTTATGTGGCAATGCTGCCTTTGTGTGGGAAATGCTTTGCTCTAGGATGTCCTGGACAGAGGGTCTTAAACCCATCTGAAGTCTGTGGTGAACTTCTCTGCTGAATTCTATAAAGCTCTGTTGGGGGATTAAATTCATCTCATCCTTCCCTGTGTGAGCAGCTGCCCAGACTGACATTGTATTTATTGGTGTGGGTAAGAGACTCCTGAAGATCTAAAGCTATTCAGGGCTTGGAGGCTCCTGATCCCATAGCTGGGGTTCGAGGATGCCTCTGTGAAATCGAGACCTTCAGGTGGTCCCTGGTGCTCTGCAGGTGTTTCAAGCTGAAGCCTCAGCAGCAGGTTGGGGCAGCCCATTCTGTGGTGCACATGGAGGGTAAAAGTCTCCTCATCCCCAGCTCTTTCAGGGTGTAGCTTCTTTGTTTTCTGCAGAGGAGTCATTGCACATGAGGGCTGCAGCTGGGTCCTCCCTCGCCTTGCAGAGGTCCAGGCAGGACCAGCTCTGTGCTGGGTAAGGGTGATGGCTGTGGGATGGAGGCAGCAGTTCCTCCAGATGTCAGGAGGGAAAGCTGCAGAACATCTTCCTGTGCAGCTTCTATGCAAGTAACTCACAGTGGCTGCAGCAAGGAATATTTTTTTTGAAGTGTTTATGTCTTGCCCAAGGAGGATCCTTGCCCTGTGATTTGGGAGCGGTTTGGCTCTCAAAATTCAGCTCCTGAAGTGAACTGCTGTATGGGTGTTATTATGAGTTAGCACTGCGTGCCTGTCCTTAAATGTTTTCTTGCCCAGCTCTCCATCTCAATCAGTCTTTGAGTGCACTCAGAGCTGGTAAATGGGATGAGCATCGCACTGGGAACCTCCCAGCTTTCATCTGCCTTTTATTATAAAAGACTGGCTCCAAAAGATCAAAACCTGAAGGTTATTTACCTGTAACAGGGGTTTTTCCTCTGAGCAGCCAGCAGCTCCCAGGTGGGTGTGCAGGGATGCCACTCGAAGAGGAAGCATTTGATTTCCAAGTAAAATTAGATTCAATTCTCAATATCACAAGCCCAAGGCTTCCAGTAAAGACATTTTCTATAGCAAGGGGTTGTAACATCTCCCAGCAGATAAAATCGAATTGCTCTGCAGCAGTCAGCTATGGCCTTATCTTTAATATGTAAACACTTGCTCAGTAATTAAGTTACCACGGAAGCTGTACTGTGTCGATGGTCAATTATAAGATAAACTGATAAAAGGGAGGACGTGGCCGTGTTCTCTACCAAACCTGATATGCCTGAAGCAGACAGGTGAAGACTTGAGAACTGTATATTTTTGGTGTTTTCTCCTGATGTTTGTTCCCACGCAGCATTTTCAGGGGAGGTGAGTGCTCACTGGGAGATTGATATCACTCTGCTAAAAGAAGATTTCTCTCTGGTAAGAGCCTTTTGCACCACTTTACCTTGCAGTCTCTTGCCCACTGGCTGTCACTTTCCGACGCCGTGATTTCCCACCTTTCATGCCGCTTCCCTGGCTCCACAGAGGCACCTCTTGTTCCTCCCACACTCAGTGGGCACAAAGGGGAAAGTGATCCCCATCTGAGGATACCTTCGGGGAGTATGAATGGCTGTGCTAATGTCTTTGTCACCTGAGAGCTGCTCCGTGGGGACTCATAACATGTGATTAAGGAAACCAGTTAAAAACAGCTTAGGAAGCTGGATTAGGTACATGATCTCTTATTATGGCTCCTTTTAGCTGACAACCCGGTGAAAGAAGGAGGGGTTTGGATTACATGGGGAAACATCAGACCTGACAGGAGTGTTTTCTGACTGTTCGGCTTAGTGGTGTCATGTACAATTTTAATCAGATTTAAATAGTGGCAAACATCACAGGCTTAATGGATTTCAGCTTTATTATTGGGGCTTTGCTTGGAAGCAATTTGGATTTTCAGCTGTGAGCCAGCAGTGAAGAGTATTCACAATGACATTAAATGGGAGTGGAAACCCGGGGACCAACCTTGCATTTAAATGCCACATGTGTGTGGGGGCAGACTTTGTCTTCTTTCTGTCAGACTCAGGATCTTGATGTGTAGTTTAAGCTCAACTCCATTTTTTTTTTCCATAGAGATGGTGCATTTGGCTCCATTTTCCATATTGATCTGAGCAGCTGAGTAGCTGAACTAACAACTTTTTCTATTACAATGGTTTTGTTGCTCAGGATGAAGCAAGATGATAATGCCTTTTTGCAGTGATCTGGAGAGTTTGTTTTCCATGCTTGGCTTCAACCTTGGAGTTGTTCTACACATGTTCTAAAATGGTCTCTGTCCTCTGTTTTAGGACACCTGGGTTGCTCAGGCCATGCTCAGGCTTTGAATGGCTTTGGCTTGTGCTGGTTTGGGTGATTTGAGCAGAGGAAAAACAGTCTCTGAGGACACTACCACCTGTATTTCTGCAGAGATGTGGTCCTGCCTCCAAACTGGCTCTTTTGGGGCATCTTTTTTTACATTGTGGGAGAAGGTGCCTTGGAAGAAATCAACATTGAAGGTGGTTTTGTAAAACACGTTTGACTTTGCTCAGAGGACTGGTAATGGGAGACAGCCCTGTACCTCCAGCCCTTGGAGAGTGAGTCTCCAGGGCTGTCAGAGACCAAAGTACCATTTCATGACAGTCGGTAGTTGAGGTCTGGTCAACTGGTTGGTGCTCTGTGTCCTGCATGAGCAGAAAAAGGAGGAAAAAGGGAACATTGGTGCTTTTCAAATTCCCCTTTATCAGTAAAGGGAAATGTGTGTTCCTTCTCCCTTGTGTTTTCTGTGCCACCTCTCGCCACCAACCTGAGGTTTCGTCTACTTCCAGCTCTGAGCTGAGCATTAGTGATGGTGGTTTCCCTCAGAAGGCCAAGGAGATGTCTGTATGGTGTTATCTGAATCATCTACTAAATCCTGGCTTTCTGTCTGATGCAGCCATTCAAGCGCTAATTGCCTTTGATTAAGTCAATCGTTTGCAGAGTGAGTGGGTTAATTGGGTATTGTGGAAGCAATCAATCTCATCAGCTGCTTGCATCCATAGCTGAGGCTCGACAATGCAGCGGGACAATAATTGTTTTATGAGCTCCTGGAAGGCAGCAGAGGCAGACTGGATGGCAACAGGAAACCCGGCTCTGCAAAATGGCCTTTAGGAAAGGTAATTTGGATGCTAAGTGCTCATTAAGAGAGGACAGGATTGATTTAAGAGCTGGGAAACTTGCACCTCTAAAACTGTGCGTCGGAGAAAGTGGTTGGTGTGGGTGTCAGGGTGCTGCTCAAGGGAGGTCTTGGGCTCCTTTGCCTGGCTGGGTGAGATGTGATGAAGATGTGTTGTCTTAGCAGGGCATAAAGAGTTCTCTTAAGGGAGGTGAAGGGAGATCACTCCCTTCTCAAGCCTGAGAATGTGAGGTGAGACATGCCAGGCACCCACCTTACAGCAGGTGCACCACGAGCTTATCTCCCAGGTGTCCTGGGGGCAGCGACTGGTTTGCAGGATCCCTGAACTCATCCTCATTCACTCCTTGCTGAGGCCTTAATTTCTAAAGCGCTGAACCAGGTGACTCCTCACCTGGTCGGTGCAGGAGAACCCCTGGGGGAAGGATGCCCATCTCATTAGCAAGCCCTCCAGGTCCCCTCTGCCTCCTGTGCCTCGGGATGCTGACACCTCCAAATCCCCTGTCTCTGCACTGCTGAACATGGGACCAGCAGGAAGCGTATTTATCTGGAGATGACTGCAGAATTGTTTGCAGGGAAGTTATAAGCTCCTCAGCACAGCTGGAGACAGGGAAAACAAAGGCAAAAAAGCAAGCTGCTGGTGCTTGGGTTGCGTTTGGAGCTTTGACTGAAAGCTCTGAGGGGTTTGACCAACCTTGACCCGGCTTGCAGGAGGGATACGTTATGTCTGGGGAGGATGTGGACAGAGAGTGGTGTTTTCACTCCATGAGAAAATTTAATATTCCTTATTTTACAACTTGTATTGGAATGCAAACGCTTAAAATATTCAAATTGAAGTCATTGAAATGTCTCGCTTTGATGGTGGCTGAATGCTACGGGAAGAAATATATTAAAACTTAGAGCAATCAAACCAAACCATTTACACTGAGGCCAAACAAGAGGTGCGCAGTTCTTTAGACAGCCCTATTCCAAGTCCTGTCCATAGGGAAACTAGAGGATATGCCTTCCCTTCTCCATCCATCCCTCTGACTGTGGATGGTGGGGGTTTATTTTGGAAGGAGTGTCCTTCAGAGTCTTCATTTAAAAAGGAGGTTGTGACACCGGGGTCAGAGTGATGTGGGATGTCAGGGATTCACCACTCAACTGCTCCAAATAATTATGCAGTTCCTTAACCTCTCAGAAAATGTGGGCACATCATGTCTAGTGAGTACCTATGCCCTGTTCTGCCTTAATTAACATCTTACAATGCTAATACCACGGAGTGCTCAGCTTCTAACACGCAGAGGAGTGGAGATACAGACCCTGCAATTTCAGCAGCAAAGTGATGGAGTTGTATCTGAATCTTCTCCAAAGCTCTGAATTGGGGTCAATGCACTTTAACTGCTTAGAGGAAGGGAAACTTGCTTCTGTAGGAGGAGATGCACTGCCTGAACTCTAGGAAAATGGAATTACCCTTGGATTACTTGCACAAGTACATTTTTTTCTCCTATTTCAGCCTCCCATGCTTTGTCTTGCAGTGAGACAAGAAGGCAAGAAACCACACAGTGATGCATTTGGGCTTGGGTATGGTACTGCATATGAAACTGCAAAATAAAGTGCCAAAGAAACCGAAGAGCCAGTTTATAATGCCTTACTTAAGATGACACAAGCAAAGTCCATGCATGGTTTTTGCAAGACGGTGGATCTGATCCATTGGATCAGGAGGGGTTTTTTTTATTTCTCTGGGAACAAAGGCTAGAACTGAACGAGTAATTCTGGGTACTTCCTACAACCAACATTCTCAGGGACCAAAAACCCCCGTCATTAACTAAGCACGGTAACAGCTTTCTGAGGTGGGGAAGTAGCAATATCCCTCTTTTTAAAAAATGGGGAACTTGACCCCAGTGCTGGCAGAAGTCAGATGGAAAGATGGGGGCTACATCAGATTTTCTTGATAGAAAGTCCTCTCCCTTGCTTCCTCTGCAGCCTCTTGGACAGCAAGAAGGCTGGGCCACACCAGAGCACCAGTGGGTCCTGCCAGTTTTACCTGCCTGGCTTGATGCCTCAGACCCAGCCCACCTGAGCTGACAAGAGACCCTGCACTGTCTTCTGTTCAATCAACCAACAGGGTGACTCTGTTTTCTTTGCCCCTCGAGTTTTAGCTGTGGTGATGAAGTGAGTGTGGAAGTGCCAGTTCCTCATTTTTACCTTGGAAACTGTGTAACAGGTCAAAAATACCCATTTGGGCTGTGTGGTCGTATTACATGCCATTTGTTGGCTGACCTTGTCTCGACTGCTTGGTGGGTTTTTTGCAAGTGTCACAGGTTTATGCCAGAGCAGCTTGCAAAGGCAAGTGATTGATTTTCCTCCTTGGCAGGCAGCTGAAGTGATGCAGAAAACTTGACATCCAAACAGCAGAGGCGTTAGCAAAGCAAGAGTGGTATTTCTAAAGGGTGGCTGTAGGTGCTGTCCAGCAGGTAGTCCTTTCCACAGTCACAGCTGGGTGCTGGTGATCAGTGGGATGATGGCAGGCGGCTGCATCCCTCGTTCTGGGCCTTGGGAGAGTGTTGGTGACATGGTGCTGCGCGGTCTAACACCAGTGATCAGCAGGTGTTGTGGGGCTAGTGGTCGTTCATAAGCAGAACAGCCTTCATAGGCTGTTCCAGTTCCCAGAATGGTTTGGCTTGGAAGGGACCTAAATCTAGTTCCAACCCCTGCTCTGGGCAGGGACACCTTCCACAGGTTGCTCCAAGCCCCATCCAGCCTGGCCTTGAGCGCTTCCAGGGATGGGGCATCCACAGCTTCTCTGGGCAACCTGTGCCAGGGCCTCTCCACCCAGGAAGATCTGGATGTGGCCAGAGAACTGTAAATATTGCTAAGGTGGTTCAGCCCACAGAGACAAGGAAGAGAGGGTTTGGTTTCCAACTCCAATGCCCTCTGGTGTGAGATCTGTTGCCTGGTCAGCCTCCTGCAATTTTGTTTCTCAGCACCTTCTAAAGCTGTTTTCACAACCCTTTAGATCAGGACATTGAGGACATGTCTTGCTGACACACTGTTTGCCTGGGGAACCTGTTTGGGTTCACGTTGGGTTCAAGTCCAGTTCACAGTGGTTTGCACTGATGGATGTTGGCAGGGGTGCAGGCAGCAGGTTTGGGCAGAGCAGAGGAGCAGCTCCCAAGGATGCAGCCCTGGAGGGAGGGAGAGGAAAAGGAAAAAAAAAAAAAGAAAAGAAGCAAGCAGAAATCTGTACTGAAGAACACTGCAATCAGCAGCTGGCTTTGTCAGAGCAGCCAGGAGCTCTTTTGCTGAGGCAATCTGTCTGGGAAGAGCTGGCATGTGAGGGATAACTCTTAGTTTTGTTGGGGTTTTTTAATTCTTCCTTGGAATGGAAGGATGCTGTGGAGTGGATACTGGGTTTTGCCACAAAATGTTGGAAAGAGAAGATCAAAATAACTAAATGTCCCTATGTAAGAGGGCAGGGAAAACAGGGTTTCCAGCCTGACATCAACACTGGCTCACAGCCTTGTCCTGGGCAGCTCACCAAACTTCTTTGGGCTTCCCTTCCTTCATATGTGCAGCTGTTACAGTGCCCATCTGCCAGGTGGCCATTAGGTAGACTTTACAGATTTGCAATGATTTGAGGTCATCTTTGGGGAGATGCATAACAATTTTTTTCTTCATCCCTTAAGTGCTAAGAATAATCACAACAAAAAAAAGGTGCTTTGGTGGGGAACAAGTTTTCCCAGGAATATCTGCAGCATCCTTGGCCATTCAGATGCTCATACTGAAACGGGATGAGTGAATCAATCAGACCCACAGCCAGGACTTGTGCAGCTGAGCTGCTTTGAGGTGGAGCCACTGAGAGCTTGAGCTCTGTGTGCCCATCGTGCGCTTATGAGCTGAGCAAAGCCCAGCTGGGGATTCCTGAAAGAAAAGATGGGTTTTTCTTCTTCATTACCCCCTGTTTGCATTTGGAGGTGTCATTGTCCTTCTCACATTGTCTCTTCTCTTTGTTGTTTGATGCTGATGTCCTTTCCTCCATTCCCAGCTCTCTCCATGATGTCAATGTTCCCCAAGTACCAATGGGGAGACTCTGAAATCATCCCTGCCGTTCAGTGGAGTGAACAGCAGCGACTTCTGAAGTGCTCTCCCTCTGCTCCAACTGGCTTGGCATAAAAGCCCAGCCACCCTTCAGGAACAGAAACCACCTGTCCTTGGTTTCCAAACCACACCCTCTGAGAGCAAATACCTTCACATGGTGCCACTGAGGGGAGCAGTCAGCCATCCCCGGCCGTCAGAGCCCCGGCAGCAGCTCTGCCTGCAAATCTCGCATGTCATAAATGTATCAGCTGGGCATCACCTCCTGCCTGTCTGTCTCCTGTCAGAGAGACGTTACTCCTATCCAGCTCCATCGTGCACAGCCTGCCTTAGGCTGTGTGGTGGGTTTGCTGATCCAGCCTGGCAGGCAGCAGATCTGACTCTGCGTCAGTCAGAGCTTCGGCTCCCCGGCGGTTCTACCGCCGTGGTGATGTGAGCGCAGCAGCCCGGGCCATTCCTGCACAGCTGCCCTTGGCTGGGCTTTGTTGGCTTCCTTGGCTGTTTCCCCTTGCTCTTTGAGGAGCTGGAGAGAAGTATTTGGTGCAGGATCTCGTAAGTCCAGTAGAAGTCTGTGTGTGAATTTTTTCTTGCTTTGGGGTTTTGTGTCATGGAAACATTTTATGTCGCTTGCAACTGTAGAGTCAATGCTGAGGAACTGGTTGAGGGATTTTTTTTTTCTGTGTCTTTTCATCAGTGGTTTAAATTAAATCTGTATCAGGATGGACAAGTGAAAAGCAGGCTGAATGAGGAATTTCTGCACACCGTTGGTTTGTAACAGAGAGGTGAAGAGAGGCTTTAATGTGCCATTTGGCACATTACTGAATGTAACATACTGAAAAAAAAAAGTAGTTTAGCTGCTATTTGGAAGAAACATAATTTTTAATTTTGAAATCGTCATTTGTGAGAGCCAGTAGCAAAAACTGAAAAGGGGTGAAACTAAGGAAGGGAACACAATTTCAGTGGGACTTCTTGTATAATTATATCTTAAATTGAGTGTCACAGCGGGGACATCTGAAGCACAAGCTGTTGGAAAAGAACAAGGGTGGAATAAAAAGGGCAAAGCTGAAGGAGAAGGCCTGTTTCATTCCTGTCTCAAGCAAAACAGCCACACACCTGGTCTGCTTCATTTTGAAGTCAGGGCTCATCTCTTCTTTACCCCAACTCTTTCTTTCAAATAGAGGATTTTATCCCTGGTTCTCAGCCATCCCTTTCTGCTGCAGGGTACCGAGAAGGGTTTCTGTGGAAGAGAGGACGTGACAACGGGCAGTTCTTGAGCCGAAAGTTCGTGTTATCAGAGAGAGAAGGTGCACTGAAGTACTTCAACAAAAACGATGTGAGTACCTGGGCTTGCTCTGTGCAGATCACAGCTGTGAGAGCATCTTTGAACATGGGATTCCTGGGCTGCCAGTTTATTTCTACAGTTTCTGTAAGCACTGAACCCCCAGTTGCTCCAGGACAAAAGCGTCAGGTACAGCTCACTGCTCTCTTTGGAAGGGTTTGCTCGTGCTCCACCACCACAGTCATGGTGAGATGCCCCAGCTGGCCAGTTCTGGCTTTGCACCATCCAGCTGATGTGGGTCTCATAGTGATGGTTGGCTTGTGCTGAAGGTACCACCACCTCACAGTGGTCACTGGGGTCTGAATCCTCCTTTGCATGACATGACGTGCAGTCCAGAGGGAAAGCTCCCTGTTTTTATATTCCCAGGTCAAGCAGGATGGAAACATTGTTCTTTTTCCCCAGAGCACATTTCATTATTGTAAGTGAGGAATGGAGCTGTAACCATGAAAATTGCATTTGTGATGGATGGATGGATGGACACTCCACTGTTGTGCACCATATCCTGGGGGAAGCCAAGGTGTTTTATCTGACCTTCGAGTCTCCCCTGAACATCACAGCTGAGAGCAGCCCAGGCCAAGCCACCAGCCAGTTTTCTCAAGTAGTTGATGCAATGGTGGTGTTGTGATGAGCCACAACGTGCAGAGGAGGGGAGCATCCACCCACACTTCTCTGTGGCTTTGGCAGCACTGTCTTCTTCAGCTTGGTGTGTTACGGTGCAATTGCATCTCATGGAGAGGAGAGAGCCCGTCCTCACCAAGGGAGAAGTGAAAGTCCCAGCAGCCCCATTCAGTCACTCTTGACTGCTCTGATAGTTTAAAGCTGCTTTGCTTCATTGTTGACCACAGCTGTGGTGGGAACAACTCTGTCTAGACACGTCCTCTGTGCTGGGATTTCCCCGCTGTGGTCACCCACGACGGCTGCGTGTCCATGGCAAGTCCCCAAGTTCCCAAAGTGTCACTGCCAGCTCTGCCAGCCCAAGAGTTCTGGGTGGTGCTGGGAATCATGACACCACAATCATGACCTTCTTCTGGCCCCTGGCTGTGCCCTAAAACTGGCGTTACCAAGTATTTGTTAGCAAGTATTTGTTACCAAGTTATCTGTATTTGTTGGAATGTCTTATTCACACTTGCTGGTTCACTTCTCAGGGCAGTCCTGAAAGATGGTAAACTTCTAAAGGCATTTTGTAAGAAATTAAACAACTCTGTGGTGGTACCTGCCACAGAGGTTGCAGCTGGGGTAGTGCCTGTGAGGGCCTGATCCAGGCTCTCCATTGGGCTGAGATGATGGGCTGTAAGGATTATATTTGTCCATCTGAAAAGAAAGTTCCAAGTTTGGAAGGCAAGGGGAGGAGCAGAGTCAGCAGCCAGTGGCTCATGTGAGAGGATGGGGACATGCACATGGTGTCCCTGCCAGCCGAGCACCGGGGTGTGACGTTGGCAAGGGGGATAATCCTCCATCTTTTGGGACAAGGGTGAACTGGCTGTGGGGGCTGGAGATGCAGAAAGTATCCTGGCCTGTTAGTTAGCAGTCTGTGGGGTTTTTGCATCTCTGCTGAATTTTGCAGAACAGATTTTTTTCCAGGCTGGCAGGAAGGGCTCATTGATGCCCAAGCAAAGTCTCTGGTATCTCATCACCAGGTAGTTTTCTGGGCTGGGAATCAAGTCTTTTTAGTTAATGGCCTCAATCAGCAGTTTCTTCTGACCAAGTGAACTGCTTTCTGGTTTGAAAGCCAATTCTCAGGTGTTTGCTCACTCAGCTGTGTTTTTCAGGCAAAAGAACCCAAAGCAATTATGAAGATTGAACACTTAAATGCGACTTTCCAGCCTGCAAAAATCGGGAACCCCCACGGACTGCAGATCACTTACTTGAAGGACAACAGCACAAGGAACATCTTTGTCTATCATGAAGATGGCAAGGTGAGGGCGCAGGGCTAACAAAAAGGGTTGGGTTGTGGTCCTGGAGGTCAATGCTGCCCCGAGCCAGCCTGTGGCACACCAGGCTCTAACCGAGCTGGAATTGTTGGGAGGGAGTGGACAGAATGGGAGTGCAGGATGCAGAACAAGCTTTGAGCGTGTTTGTCATGTCCTTCCAAGCACAAAGGTGGCAAAATGTGTCTTTTAAGTAACAAGATGCAAATGGAAGGAATTCCTCTGCTTGCAAGCTGGAGTAGAGGATTTTTTAAGGGAGGCTCCTCAGTGCCTGGAGAAGGAGATGGTGTGGATGGAGCAATGAAAGGTGAGGGGACTTAATCCAAAGACTCACCGAAGGGGAGCAAGCTGGATTGTAGGAAAAGCGAGGAATTGTTGTTCTGCCTGCCTCATACTTTATAAAATGCAAATATTCGTGTTTGTGTTGAAACAAATCCCTTGCTCTGATGTCTCTGAAGGGAGATGGGAAGAAAAGGGCTCATGGGTCTGGGGCTGCTCACAGATTTACCCTCCCTCCATACTCCACTCTGCCTGGTGGGATGTGCAAGTCCCACGGTGCAGAGCAGGCACCACTTGTCACCAAGTGCAAGCACAGCACAGTGTCATTCAGGTCACTCTCAGGTACCTTCCTGACTGCAATTTAAACCAGAATAAGAGGAAGAAGCTCTTTCTTGTGAAAGCTGCATCCCACCATCGTGCCTGTGTCTGTGGTTTGCTGGGCTTTGGTGGTTTGCTTAGCCAAGCTGAGAGGAATGCAGTCAGGGTTGTGCTGTGTTTTGGGTTTGGGGTTTAAAGAGCTGAGGTTTCTGCAGGGGGCTGGTGGAAGGAGCAGTGTCGCTGGTCTCATGCAGTGGCTCCTCTGTGTCAGTGGTTTGGCAGGATGTGCTCTCATGCCATAATCTGATAATGACCTGGCTGAATTTCTTTGGACTACCCTGAAATCAATCTGTCCCCTTGGCTGAGTGGGGGCTGCAAGAAGATGAATGTCCTGGGATAAGCTCCTGCCCTTTGGGACTAGAGGCTGCCCCATCCAACATGGCCTTGAACACTTCCAGGGCTGGGGCAGCCACAGCTTCTCTGGGCAACCTTGTGCCAGTGTCTTACCACCCTCACAGGGAAGAATTTGATCAAACCCCATTTCTGGGCATGGGTGATCAATACCCCAAAAGGAATTGACTGCTGGAAGTCACCAAGGGTTTCAGCCTCTGCTTTTCTGCATCATGATCAAGAAGGAGACCCACAGACAGAAAAATATATATACACACACACATATATATATGTGTATATATTTATAAATAGCCATCCAGTAGGTGATTGTATGAGATAACAACCTTTTAACATTGCAGCTCATTGGTCATTATCTCCTGCCTGGTTGGTCATCATTAACTTCAGGAGTGAATTCCTCCCGCTGATCCTCTTTGTGATGCTATCTGGGGTCTCCTTAGCTGCTTAGAGTAAGGAAAGCAAGTGATAAGGGAGTAAAACCTCAGACAAGTAGGTCAGAGTTTTCCAAAACGTTGTTTCTCATATTATGTTTCAGGTTTTTTCCCTTCAAGTTGAAGTAGCTTAACAACCCAAAAGACAGCTTTTAAATGTTTGAGGATGACTGTTTGCCACATTACACCATTTTTTAGAACCCCCCAATTCAACTCCTTAAAACTGAGATCTCACAAACTTCACATAAGAGCCTTTCCCCCCCCCCCCCCCAATCATTTTTAAAGTGTAAAAAAGCTTAAATCTTACTGAGGGCTGACTTCTCCTTTGATATGGTCTTTCCTACACTACAGCGACCTCACCTGAAACAGTTGACAGTGTTTATTTTAGGATTAAGTCTGGCTCATTGAACATGGCCCTGATGTGTGAAGCTTCATGTGCCTTAGTGACAGCTGGACAGCTCAGCATCCCTCTCCCACCGCCCAGCATCCCGAGGAGGGAAGCTGCAAATATCCCTTCCAACATGCCTTTCCTTTTTTCACACCCTCAGACCACAAGGCAGTGTTTGAGTGCTTAAAATTAATGTGGCATTTCTCAATGAAACCTTCAAAAAGGCATCTGGCTCAACACAAGCTCTGTGAGTCTCACCAGAGGCAAGTGAAAAAAAAGAGTTTAAAAGCAACCAAGTTATAAACCAACTATTTTTTAGGGGTCAAAAAATGGAGGCAGGCTTTTGCCAAGCAAAGGAAGAAGCGCCAGAGCTTCTGGGAACTGAGCTGGGGCTTCGATATCACTGTGGCTGTCTCTAAAGGACCCGCAGACAGGGCTGATGGAGTGGAGTACAAAGATAAAGAGATACTTTGCTACTCTTTTAGCAAGACACTGAAGTATGTTGCTAGATTTTGGGTGGGATTCAGGCATTGCTCCCATGTCCTGCCAGAGGGGCTGGGTGTTGTCAGGCTGCCTTTGCACCAGCCAAGCACAAGCCAAAGCATGTTTATAAGGTCAGGCTCAATATCTCAAATGCTGACTTGGGGCAGTTCAGAGATGTGTTTGAATCCTTCCCTCTGCAGAAAGCCCCTTGGTGCTCATGGTTGCTGCAGAGCTCTGTGCTCATCTGGCAGCCCTGGGACAGTTCCCCATCCTTCACCTTTTTGCTGTATTCTGTATTTTTTAGGACTGCTGCTACACTGTGCCCTGGCACTGGGAACAGCGATCAGAGAGATAAAATGCTGCAGGATGAGGTTATTTTGTGTGCAGACTATGTTCCTCACTGTGCTTTTCTTTCTCTTTTTTAGGAAATAGTGGATTGGTTCAACGCCATCCGGGCAGCACGTTTCCATTACTTACAAGTGGCATTCCCTGGAGCCAGCGATGTTGATGTGAGTGCTCCTGCAGTTTTGCTTGGTTTTTTAATTTCCTTTTCCCCTCTTGCTCATTTTTAGCATCTTGTTAACAAGCTGGAAGGCTTGGGGAGTGCTCCATCCTTCGGAGCATTTTACAATTACCAGGCTGAAATGATTGTGGTGGGATGTTGGGCCCACGTGCAGCACCTGTTCCCAACATCCAGCCTTGGAATCCACGTGCACGTGCAGTCACACATGTTCACCCTCACAATGTGTGTGTGAGTAACTCCAGCCACAAGCATCTTTCTGCTGCTGTAATACCAAAAAAGCTGAAACAAAGGCTGTAAGGTAGAAAAGATGAAAGCAGAAGGATGTGAGTGCCATAGCCCGGCCTCTGGATGAGGTCTTGTGTGCAGGTCAGCGCAGCCTGGCTTATGATTCTCTGTCTGTGTTTTCCGAGTGCTGGAGCTGCTAATTGTGTTACCCTTTGCTAATGTAATTCCAGAGGCTGCACTGGCAGCCAGGGCCGGGGTTTGCAGCTGGTAACGTCACTGGTGCTGGTTTTTGTTGATTACTCCCCTCTGTGTCCTTGACCATAGATTTTGAAATCTAATTGCCTTCCCTGCCTTCCTCTAATTACCTGGGAGGGGCCCAGTCGTGGGCTGGGCTGGCTCTGAGATGCAGGGTGGCTGCCCCAGCACCCCTGGGGTTTCTCCTTGAGGCTGCTGGCTGTGCTGGTGAAGTGCTCAGAGATATTTCATGGTTCTGCACCCACCTCTTGGGTGGGTTCAGGGCTGGGGGCCAGCTCAGTGTGGGCTTTCCTTCCAGTGACCCCCAGCCTTCCGCAGCACACCCAGTGCCCTCCCAGCCCCCTCCACCTGATGTTTCTCTCTTTTTCTCTCCTCCTCTGTTGCTCCAGCTGGTGCCAAAGCTTTCTAGAAACTACCTGAAGGAAGGATACATGGAGAAAACGGGGCCAAAGGTAGGATATGAAATATTTCTCATGTATTATATTTTGCCAAAGAGGCAAAGCTGTAACACCATACATTTCTATCACCTGGGAGCAAAAAAAAAAAAATCCAAATCCACTTCACAAACTCACTGCCCCTTCCTGCAAGCCCCCGTGGTACAGCTGGCCCAGACCCTGGCTGTGGTGGCTCCTGATGACCCAAAACCTGCCTGTTCTCAACTCTCCCAGCCCATCAGGGTCTTCCAAGTGACTTGAGACTCCTGGATCATGCCAGGTAATAGAGAAGCTGTGCTGTTTCAGTGTGTAATCCAGCATTTTTGACTCTTCAGCAAACAGAGGGATTCAAGAAGCGATGGTTCACCATGGATGACCGACGGCTCATGTATTTCAAAGATCCCCTGGTAAGATGAAGGTGCATGGGCTGCCTGTTGGGAATTATCTGCAATAATACTACTAGTAATTATAATAATAGTGATAGTAATAATCTGCAGTGAGGCTCAGGCTGGTGGGATAGCCAAGAGAGCACAAAGCTGTAACTGCTCGGTGGCTCTGCCTGGTGTTCAGTGTGCAATGGTCCTGTGCATAGATACCAAAAATCCTTTGGAAGCCCTGTTCACTGGGCATTCTGCATCTGGATTTTGGCTCCCTGGTGTTGGTGCTGTTTAATGGGTGCCCCTGTGGGATGAGCAGGGGTTCTTGGGGTGGCTGGTGCTGTCAGGGTCTGGCTCATGGGACTTGTGGCAGATGCAGGGTGAGCCATGTCCCAGCTGTCTGGGACCCAGTGCCCCCTTCACACTCACACCTGCCTGACTGTTCTGCTGTCTCCTAGGACGCCTTTGCTAGAGGGGAAGTTTTTATTGGGAGCAAGGAAAACAGCTACAAGGTGCTGGAAGGGCTCCCGCCGTCCACGCAGGGAAACCACTGGCAGCACGGGATCACCATCGTCACCCCCGATCGCAAATTCCTCTTCGCCTGCGAGACAGAGGACGACCAGCTGGAGTGGATCACGACCTTTCAGAAAGTCATCAGCAGGCCGATGCTGCCTCAGGAATACGCAGGTGTGTTTCCTGGCGGGGGCTGAGTGTCAGCCTTGGCTCTGCTGTTTCCCAAGTGGTGGAGGATGCAATGGCTGGAGGGGGAGTGGGGATGCAGCGACATCGCTCCCTCCTGTAGGATGTGAGCAGGGCAGCCCGGGAAGGATGTCGGGGGAGGATGCAAAGGCTGTTTGAGCAGACAGGGGCTCACACTGTGAGGAGGAGGATGGTATCCTTCCCTCTTCATTGCCTCTGGTATGATGCCCATGGTGCTGTAAGGATCAGTTGTACAGTTATAAGAATAATCAGAGCCAGGGAGCATCAGCATAATAAGAACCATTAGCAGGGTGGGCTTATCCAGGGCTGTCACTGCTTGCCAGTGCTTATCCTGCTTTTAACTTTAATTTCTCTGCTTTTTCCTTTCAGTGGAAGCCCATTTCAAACATAAACCTTAGCTGGGACTGGCTGGGCAGACCCGAGGAGTGAGCTTCTGTTTACAACACAACGTGGTTTTATTTGAAATGTTTAAAATAATAATTAATAATAATAACAGTAATAATAATAATAATACTTCCCTTTCCCCTCATCGTTCACTTGATCATGTTGGAAACCGAGAAGGACGGCAGCGGAACTTTGGAGAAGATGCTGATCCAACGTGAAACTCGGCTCCATGGGATGGGACAGGTGGTCCTGCCACCCCATCGCCCCACACCCACTGGAAGGGGCGTCCCACCCAGCTTCAGCAGGATGGCAGAGACTGTTGGTGGCTCATCCCAGGGGGAGATGGAGCTTTTCCACATGTGCAGGTCCCTGGGCTCTGGAGCTGAGCATCCCTGCAGTCCCAGCTGGCTGCCAGCCCTTTCCAGGGGGCTGCGAGTCCCCGAGCGGTGCCATCCTCGTGGGATGGGAAATTACAGCCTGGAAACACCTGAAATGGTGCTGTGCAAAACGGCTGGGCCTCCCAATGGCACTGGGGTAAATGATGAGTAAATTACCTCTCTGTGGAGGGCTGGTGATGCTGTACCTGGACAGGGTCAAATGGGACTTAGAAAGTGAGGAAATGGACATCATCAGCCTTGTTACTGCTTAAGGAAGGGCAGGGAGGAGGAGACTCAGTGGGGACAGAGCAGTGTTGCCCCAGCCCTGCAGCCCTGCAAGGGAGACACCAACCCATGAGGTAATGCTGGGAAAGCAGAGCTTTGGGGGCCAGGCCTGTGCTCTGCTCCCTGGGTCATTCCTGTTTCATGGTTTTGGGGGGATTGCAGCCTTTTGGGAGCCTGGTATGGAGTTGGGGGAGGTTGAGCTTTAGATGCAGTTTTGCTGACGGGCTCATCAAAGCCTGTCCCAGCCCACCCCCAGCAGGTATGTCCCTTCTCCAGTCTCGGTGGTTGCACTTTTTTCCCCAATAATTCTCTGAATTTTTTTGTTGATTTTTTTTTTTTCTTATCCTGCCAAAAAAAAAAAGAAGAAAAAAAAAGGCAAAAAAAAAAAGCTGCTTGACGTGACGTTTCAGCGCGGTGTTGAGCACTGTAATTCCTGCAGTCGGGGCGGGCGGGCTGGGACCTGCACACCAGGTGCTGGATTTTTACCCAAAAACAGAATTTCTGGCGTCTGTGAAAGGACCAGCCCCGGACACGGACCCGTCCGACGCGTTCCTTAGGTTGGTGTGTGTAACCGAGAGCATCTCATCAGCTGTGTGCATTTGTTCTGTCACTGGTAAGACAACTGTGGTACTAAATGTCATTCGAACCAATAAATTATTATTATGTCAGAGCTGTGGCCGTGTGGTGCTGGGGCAGGGGAGGGACGTGGGGTTCACAAAACAGGCAGAGCTCTGAGGGGCGTGGGACACCCACAAAACCCTGGGCTGCTCTGAGGAAGAAGCTGCACATACCTATACCAGGTAAATATATTTCATGCAAACTACACACAGGTATGTGTATTATTTCATATATTATTTGTGTATGTGTATAGTGTAGGTTTTATGTATTTTCTCTGTAATACATCTTTATGTATGCACACACATACATGTATATAGTATATACAGACATGTATATACATATACATGCACAAACTAGTTCTTAGGATCATAGAAATAAATACGATGAAAGGGTTGTTGACTGTTCACAGACACTATAAACTCCATAGGAGATGGAACATAACGTATATATAGCACTGAGATACGTACACTTAATTTACAAATATATAAACTAAATGTATTTAATACACCTGTCTATATATGCATTTTTATAATTGCAGTTTTATAAAATACGTAGTTATATAAACATGTGCATGCTTTTTATGTAAGTATATAATTTATAAACATATAAATGTAAGAGGAAGATATTGCATATAAACATATCCACATGCACATGTGCATGCACAGCTATAATGATATATTTAATTTGTATTAAAAGTATTTATAAATGTTACACACACACTCAGACTCACTCATCCTTACTTACCAACCCAGGCAGAAGCAGGGAGAGGACAGACTGGACTCATTGCTTGTGTTTCTAACTAGCAATATAGATTGGTTTTTGTGTATGTATAATTAAGAATAATATATTATAAATTATATGCCATACAATTATTTAATTGCAATCTACTCAAAAGGCTGTTTATGTGTGTGTATAGACACAAATGTAACCTCACACTGGGTTGTAGGTGCAGGACACAGGAGGGGACACTGTTGGTGGACACCTTCCACCACCCATTCCTGACAGCCAAAGGCAATGAAATGCCTTCTAAATCTCTGTCGACATCCCAGATTATTTATTAAATGTCTGCAGCACCATCCCAGGTAAGCAGCTCTTCCTTAAACTTGCTGCAAATCAAAGCAATCCACCTCTTC
Source organism: Lophotriccus pileatus (assembly GCA_035583135.1). Taxonomy (NCBI): domain Eukaryota; kingdom Metazoa; phylum Chordata; class Aves; order Passeriformes; family Tyrannidae; genus Lophotriccus; species Lophotriccus pileatus. The sequence continues at coordinate 10,662,490 of JAWWES010000035.1, read as the reverse complement.
TCCAGACATTCCAATAACCCCCTAGAATTATGCCTTTACTGCACTAAGGTGAGACTGCAGCACTGAGGGCTTGATGACCCACAGTCAAATGCAGAGTGGAAAAAATAGCAAGGAATGTAAGACCTCTGCATGGAAATCTCCCAGAAAGCAGCACTATTGCACATCCTGGTATAAAGTGTTTATTTGAGACTTCACAATTAACACAAAGTCTTCCTGTCAATGCTTTTTTTTTTTTTCCATACAGTCAATAAATTTGTATTAATCCCTCCCCCATGCATGATTGCTGTTTATTAATCTAAGCTTTTTTATTTTCACCGTGAAAAAATAAAGCGTTTCCCCACCCTTTCATCTGTTCCCTGCACCAGACTGTGCTGCATTACAGAGGAGATGGAGAATGGCTATGCCTACTGCTGGGGGTGAAGTTACTCCATTATTTATTGATTTATTCTTTTTAACAGAAAGTGTTAAATGAATCAATCACCCAAGAAAAATAAATATATCATAAAGAACCAGGAGTTCTGCAGTATCCCTTTCCTTTACACACAGCTCAGTTCAAACACATCCACTGCTCACGGCAAACCGTGTCACTCACTGTCACGCCGTCGCCTGTACGTTGTTACGGACTTACACTGGCAAAAAATCTGTTCCAAAGGAATAGAGCCACAAGCCAGAGGAGGTATTTTAGATGCCAAATGGAAGCCAATTACCCTACGTTCCACTGATGGGTTTTTACTCGAGAGCAATTCAAATCTTGTGCTTTTCAGGAAGTATCGGCTAAAAACAACACGCGTGGACTTGGCCAGAGCCCGACCTTGGGGAGGGGGACAGGCAGTATGAAGGGTGTGCATGTTACTCATGGCAGTGGAAGCGAGTTCTTGTTTCAATGCCTCTTGCATGTGCATCTCAAATTATGCTGCTTGGCTCATCTCGCAGTACTTTTGGCACCAGCCTCGCAAATAAATTATTCAATTGCTCCCCCTGCCTTTGGAGATCTTCCTTGGAGAGGGCAGAGGTCAAGGAGGCTTTCTCATAACAGAGACGGTACTGGGCAGGCCATGAAGGACAAGACCCATTTTTATGCTTTATTGAAATTACTGTGCAAAAGGGAATACTGCATCAGAAACTGTAGAAGACTATATTTTAATCAGTCACCAGCTGCTGCATCGGAAACCCACTAACAACTGCTCCGATTGGTTCGTTTGGCTACTTTTTGTTGGTTTCTTTCCTTTTTTTTTTTTTTTTTTTACATAAATAATATAGACCGACATTATAAACATTTCAGCAACCATTTCTAAAAGACCAGAGGAGCCCTTTTAGGCGCCAAGAAACAACCGCAGGATTCAAATTCCAAAAGTGTCTTTGGAGTCATCGAATCATCAGATTTACACGGCACCCAATGACAACAACATTCAGTCAAGCTCGATAGGACTGCTGTCTTCCTGACCATCTTCTGTGTCATCATCTTCCCCAGTTCCCATCAGACTGTTTAAAAGATTTCCTACAATAAAATAGAGGACAGTTAAAATCGCTAGTTTTACATTCTCAACTCAAAAACTTTTAACTGATGTCCTTCCATCCTGCTATATGGTGCAGATCTCTGTAAAAAAAAATCCCAGAACAAACAAAAAACCAACCATAAGAAAACACAACCAAAAAAACACTAAGAGGAGGGTGTTTTTTGAAGCAAGACAGTATTTTCACAGTGGTGTCCATCAAAAATATTGATTTGGGAAGCTGCATACTGGTAGCTGTACACAGGACTGGTGCTGTTTACTGATACTGCTCCTTCTCTAACAATACACTGGAAAAACCCATCAAACTTACATATTTATGTGCTACACTTGCACCCCCAGGGCAAAAATGAGCAGCAGTGAAACTCTCAAAAAGGCATGTAAAAAACTTGTTTGAAATTCAAACGCACTTAAAGGTGCTTGAATTGCTGAAAAGCAAATTACAGATGGTAAAAACATGATGTTCAGGTTTTTCACCAAGCTTTGGGTATCAGTGAACTGATAGTTGTAGGTAAAGCTTCAAGTCAGTTTACAAACAAAGAAGCTTAGTTCTTACAGGAAAACATTCCATTTTATTCACCTTTTATTCAAGAGCCAGGAAATGAGCGCTGAAATTCTCGATTCCCTTTTCATTTCTTGTAAAAGGGCAGTATTAGAACCCTACCAGAGCCCCAGACTTCAGGAAAATCAGCCACTGAAGCCTGAGGAAATTAAGCTTTAACACCAGTAAGATGCTTCTTAATGTTAGGAAGTTATACCATAGTGTCAAAAATTAAACATGAGTCATTTACATGCTTCTCCCCTTCTCAAACATGAAAAGTCTATTAACTCCACCGAACTAATATCACGTGCAACCAATTAATCCTGTATTCTACAGCAGGGACTGTTTCTACAGGCTATGGAAAGACTTAAAAATTCATTAGAGCAGATGATCTGTTTCCAGCACAGATGCTTTATCTAAGTCTGTGGTACCTCCAAACCAACCTTACCTAGCAATCCTCCGTAGGACGAGGTCTGCTTGGGCGGAACTCCAAAGAAAAGCTGTCCTATTCTATCTAGGTACTGAAACGACACGAGGTGAAGAAAAATGTCATTTATTCCATTTACTGGTGGAAATACTATGGGCAGCAGTCACCCACACAAGGTAATCTCCAACTTCTATTTACAAGTCACAAAATAGGAGACAACCAGCTATTATTTAACTAATTCAGTAGGTTAAATCGTGAGTAACTCACCTCATTATACATGGGATCCCTTTTCAGCGAAGGTTGATACTGTTCACACAATACTGTAAATACTGTTAGTTTTCCTCTAGAAAGGAAACAACCAAAAATGTAATCTCAGTAACAACTGAAAAATAAACCAAGAACAACACGACAGAAATCAGACTGTACCCATCAACAGCCAACAACAGAAACCAGATGAAGTTTAGCAGTGGTTGAACAAAGGGTGGGCCCTTCTCTATCGAAGGATGTTTCTGTGTGTATGTCGTAAAAACAACTGATGCGCTGGTCTTGTTTTTTAAGCAGAGAAACCTGAAAAAGGAAAGAGAACAGAGCAAGTTAAAAACAAAAGGCAGAAAACCAGTTTCACACACAGAAAGAAAAAGGGAAGCCAGAAAGCTCAACAATCTACTTCATTTGTGCACAGAGGCCATCTCGGGCTTAACTGATGGCAAACCCAACTGTATATCTTTGTGAATGGTTTGGCCATCAACTGAGGAAGGGGAAAATCATTACTAGAATACACTGTGGAATAGGCAGTTTGGGAAGGAGAATAGACATTAAATAATAAAGAATGAGTTTAACCAGGAATTAGCAGCTTGTACACAGGATGGTTACTAATAGAGGGCATCAATTTCATCAAAATGTGGAAAGACTGGCTGCCCTGTAATTCACATTTAACATGATATTGCATTTACTGGTCTGCAGATTACTACGCTGAGGTAAAAACTGAATTAAATCCAATCCAAAACACATCTCCTTTCAGTACATATCTGCCAGTGTCTGATGACTCTGCCGTTCTATTGGCATCACCTCAAAATACCGTGGCATCAGGACCACTAGCAAGCTCAACACATGCCTAAAAGTCTCACAATAAAGCTACACTTTGAGCTCCCAAGACATTTGTCCCCAGCCAACAGATCGATCCCCCAAACCAATCACATCTGTGTTCAGGTCCAGTTAATTTAACTGGCGATCTCTGCCAGTCCCACTGGCCTAACGGGACAAATGTGGGACAAATGCAGTCAGCAGGGCCTAGGAAGGCTGCCACGAGCCATCTCGTTTTTGATGGCAGGCTGGCCTCTAATTCTGTGCCCTCACACGTGCAAGGGCTTGCCTAGCCTCACTGCTAGGCAAGGAACTGCAATTATTTTCATTAGAGTATAAACTGCTATGTAAGAGGATTTAGCACAGTCTGAGATATAGGCCAGTAGAGGATGCAGTAGTAGTGCTGTATAAACACTGAAAAAATAGTCTCTTAATTTCTGCCCAGAATTTCCCCCCCTCCAGTGCAAAGCCCCATAAAATTGCTTAAGAGTCCTGCTTATACTGGATTTCTATAAAGGATTTGAGCTACTGCTCAAAATCACAGCAATCTATAGCAACCAGCTATGGAAAGGAGGACAAATCTGATATGACAGCTCAGTGCTGCCAAAAGAGAGACAAACTTGCTCGCATCTCCTCCCTCTCCCCCAACACCTACTCTCTCCCTGACTCCCTGCCACACAGTCCTGTCTCCACCTCCTCCTCAGACTCCTCCATGAGCTGCTTTCCCTGACTGAAGAAAGCCATCAGCTGATTAAACACAGCAAAATTGGCTTTGTCAACCTTCATTCTACATGAGCTCTGCAAAAGCACATAATAGCTTGCATTCCCACCTCCTACAAAATAAATGCCTGAAGAAAATGAGAGCCAGCAGCAACTCTGTCAAACCAAAAGCCATAGTGCTGCTGCTCAAGGACCAGGGTGACCAGGACAAATTGCCTCTGAGGATGAGACTGAGAGCAAGAACTGTGCTAAAGGTAAATACAGAGCCTGCTTAGGCCCAGTCTTTGTAAGAACATCAAGGTAAGCCCTCACTGGACATAAAGTGGTATTAACAAAGCTAAGAATTGTGCTTTCAGGGTCAAACAGATTGCATTAATTCTTCAGGCAATTAACAGGATTTCAGGTTTCAGCCTTAATACGCTGGTTGTGGGTGCTTTTTTCTCCACAGTCTGACCAGTTTAACACACCAGTTTTCAGACGGTTTTCTCCTGTTACCACACAAAATGACTTTCAGAAGCTCTGGCCAGTTTCACAGTTTCTTTTGAACAGGATGCATGGTTAAACCTACAGTTATCCCAACTGAACTGGCCCCAAAACACAATGTCATCACAGCAAAATACTTGTACAGAAGTTTAACACCTACTGTAGTACTGCCTGAGCTACAAACATGTCCACCTCACTGCGGTATCCGCGGGACGACGAGTATTCTACCAGCATATTTGCACAGCCCTCACCATCTGTGGAGTGCAAGAAGTGATACCGAGATTCACTATAGTTTTGCTCTAGAAAAAGAAGAAAAGAAAAAGAAAATGGCTTTTAAGAAATCAATTCACCATACCTGAGTGTAAAAGCAAAATTTATTAGGCTTGTACTTTATTAGCTGGTAAAAGAACAACAGCTGCACACGTGGTATATAAACAAGACAACTAGTAAAAAGTTTATGAGTTACAGACAACTTATAAAGGGAAATAATAATAAATTTTAACTTAAATACATTTGAAAAACTGCTATTAAATACAGTTTATTCAATGCCAGCTACCACTGGCTTGAACTTTGGCCATATCATTTTAGCTAACTGCATGTTGACATTTCACATGCTTTCATCAAGAAATTCCACATTAGACCATGTGCACCAAGAAGTCAAACAGCACCTTCAGCGTCCTTCTTTCTAAGTGCACAGAAAGAAGGCATTCCCTATTTTTAGCTTAGCCCACTCTCGCTATCAAAATTAAAATTGCTTCCATATGCTGAACTGAACAGCAATTATACAGGAAAAAGGTGTAAGACATGGCAATGATTTGCTAGAACTCGAAGCAAAGCATCGTGCAAAAACCACTGCAGTGACAGAGAGCTGCTAACTCTTGGAATTTGAGAGCTTTGTTTTAAAGATCTGATTCTTTTCTTATGAAACTCAAAAAAATACAGACTAAGGAAATGTAGGCATTTTGTTCTTCAAGAGAACAGTGAGCAGACAGCTACAAAATGGAGATTTTTCAGAATGCAACTGCTTCTTATCCTAATTGTAGCTGAGCTTCTAACTCAAATGCTCTGAGGAAAATCCTGCCTTTCTGGCTGGCAGCAGCCATCAGGCTAACATAACTCCTTGGGAGCAGCTGTGGGATTGCCTATGGCACACAGACAGGAGAGGAGCTGCACTGTCGACCATTACTGGGTCAGGGTTGTTATGTGAAACCACCATCATCACTTGGCAGCTACTGAAAAATGTAAAATAAACAATCATTTTGCACAGTTACTCATGAGAAACCACAGAAAAAAAGGCACGTGTTCAACTGTTCTCAATCACCTTTGTTATGTTTTGAACACAAGACTTTAAGAACTGGCCACCATCCACAATTAAAATAATTATTTAGAGCATTTTGTGTTTATCTGACATCCCATCACAAGTGATAAAATGGCTCATAAATCAAAGGCAAGAGCATTCATTCTGGAATAAGCCTGCTGGCCAACTTCTCAAAAGTACTTATTTACAGTCCAGAGACTGTTTTGGAAGCCAGGTGAAGTATTTCAATCCTTGTCATGTTTATCCAGGATTTAAAACCAAAAATCCTCACCAACAAAACAGCTTTGCTTCCCAGCAGTTTTCCTCCTAATGACACAATCAAACTACCTCAGTGTCTAAAGGTTCAATTTGTCATTTATAGAGAGCCTTACAGCAGTTGTGTTTTGGGGTTTGCACTAATGTAGAGCTAGAGCTCCATTTTTTAACTGTTAACAACATTAAGATGATGTTACTGCAAAAATCAGATAATAGCAGAACTCAATCAATCATTTCTATCTCAGCTGCCTTAGATTATTTCTAAAGTAGATCTCATACAATACCTTGCTTTCAACATTTTCAAAGGAAAACACAAAAAAGCCAGTTGATTTTTCTTACCTTTCCACAGGGTAATAGCTAGTAACTGGTGTAGTTTTGGATGTCCAAGTTTTCCTGATCCTCCACTGGACCATTTTAGTGCTCTGGATACAAAAGCCACTCGTTCGGGAGAATTTGGATCCATTAAACTAAACAATTTAGCCAAGTTTTCTAGAAGCAATAAGATTCAAAAATATTTAGCATTAAGAGAAATGATCTGCTGCTTCTAGTGCATTTATAAGATACACCTTTAAGACAGGCAGCAATGTAAGTTCCAAGCATGGCCACAAAGTTATCAGGAATCCATTATTCTCTAATAAACTTTCCCCCCAGTCCATTTCTATGGGGAAGGTAACCCTGAGCCATGTGGGAATGCATCCAAACAGGATTGCAGCTTTCAAGACTATTAAAACTGTGAAGGGAAAGCACAGCTAAACACCATCAAACTGAGTGCAAAGGTCACCTCACCTAAAAGGTCTTCTGCTACTTTTGCATCCGATTTCTCCAAAGACTCCAGAACCAGCATGGACAGATCAGCAGCACTGTTTTGCTACAAAACAGACACATACTGGCAGTGATGAACGTATCAGCACATAAAAGAAAACATCAGGCAGAATTTTGGCAGCAGAGGGTTTAATGCTTTTATCAACGTCTACAGCCAAGGCACAGCATCAAGTCTCAGCCCTCCTTTATAAAAAAATTATAGTAATTTGATGGCATCGAAAGAGAAGCCTCCAGGAAAGCAAAACATGGTTATTGTTTGGATGCTCACAAACACTTCTGCTGCATGTTCCAGTTTGGCATAATCCTTCTTTGTGGAAAAAAGGCTCAACAAAGAGATAAAACAAAAGATTACAAAGCAATTAGCCCAAACATTTATCCCTCAGAACTCGCCATTCATCTCTCAAAATCTTGGAATAACAACCCCCTGCCACCCAAACTACACACACAAAACCAGTGACTTACTTGGTTATGACTGAAGAACAGCAAAGCCCCTGAATACATAAGTTCTCTTGCTTCTGCGTGTTTGCCTTGTGACATATACCTGAAAAAATACCAAAGCCATGATAAAAATTATCATGAAGTTTGTTATACTTAAAGGATTCAAAGACCACTAAAATTTAAAATAAAGGCAATAAGGGATTTATTTTTAAATGAGGTTAGTCCCAATAATGATGTAGCTTTAACTGCAAGTTGCAATCTGTTTTCCAGACTTCATGGAACAAAGCAAAGAATGAAAACTGAGACCTACAAATCTGATTCAGGCTGGAACAAAGAAAAGGGAATGATACCAGGAGTTCACCTGAGCAAAAGGTGCAAATGCACTGAACTACACCACTCAGAAGGTGACTTTTGAGCCTTTACCAAAGCCATCCCAGCAAAACAATTTTTGGAACAGCCCCTGGAGAGCTCACACACCCAGCACTGCCCAAGTGACTCCAGCCCTCTCTTCATTTATGTCTCCTTTCCACTGGTTTAAGTCTCTCTGACCATTACAACTCTGCCAGGGGACAGCAGGCAGCGAGATTCACCATGCAACACTTCAAAAGAAACAAAATATGCTTCAAAACACACCTGCTGCAGCTTCCACCTTCCTTACTTAAGAGTTAACCAAGAAATGAGGAATGAAAGAACTTGTTCCCAACCTCAGGAGCCTCTGACCACAGAGCTGTGATTGCAGCCTCCTGCACATCATCACTACCTGTAACTCTCTCACAGCTCTATACTATAAGCACAGCATTTCCCATAAAAGCCCAGTTTAGGTGTGGCAGCAGACACAGTTTCCAAATTTCGTTTCTCTTAACTGCTTCTCAAGAAGTCTGTGTTCTCAACAGTTAATAACAGCAGCTGAAGCTGATTTGCTCCTATCAGCAGAGATAAGCTGCCCATGCTGCTTTAGTACCTGCAGTGTTTGGTTTGTCCTCTGTGCCACACCTGGCTGGGCTGTGCCTGTGTCACCCCCTTCCATTCCCTGGGGGTCAGGGCAGCCCCTCTGTTCCTGCAGCCCCGAGGCCCCCCAAGGTGACCCAAAGCCTGAGAGCCCCGTGGGGTAACAGAGGGGTTGGTATCTCTGGGGGTGAAGCAGTCAGGGGGTGGTCACTCTAACCAGGGGGACAACTGGAGGGAGCAGTGCATCCCAAAACTCTTGTGCTGTGCCCAGAATCCTGTCACACGTGACAGCTCCAGGAACAGGCCCTACTGGTAACATCACAGAGACAACAAACAAGGGAGGAGACAGTCCTGCCATCCTGCTCATCTGCTCCCACAAACCACAAGGTCTCTTCTACAAAGCAGAAGAACTGAAATAATGGATGGCACAGTGGTGGTGTGTTGGAATAAGGACCCTCAACAATTTGGATTTGCAACCACCATGGTGAATGTTCCGCATGTGAGTCAAACAGATCGCAGCTTTTAAACTTTTATTAGAAAAGCTTTTTTTAATAAAAAGTAAATGTTGATGGCACTGCTCTAAATGGAAAATCCTGGAACATATTATTCATACCAGAAAAATCATCAGCAATGTCAGGAAAATAGAAATCGATGTCACATGGATGTTACACTTGGAAGTTTGACTCAGTCACCAAATCATGAAGAGAAAAGGGTTCAGCCCAGCCAGCCTGTGGAGTGACACCACCAGCCCAGGTGCTCCTGTTCAGAGGAGCTCAGGGTCAGGCAGGAACAGCAGTTTTCCACCTGCTCTGTGGATCACAAGGAGGGATAATAACTCTGCAGGAGGCAGGCTTATGGTAATCTTTCCTCCTCCACTTCTTCCCCTCCTCCACCCTCAAATACATCTCAGTGTATGAAACTGAGTCAGGATTTCAAGTTTAACCTCTGACAGACCAGACTAACGTTTTACAGGCCAGTGTGTTTAAAAGGAGTAAGCACTGGCTATCCCAATCACAATTCCAGAGCTGAGGTCATCCCAATCGGTGTTAACGTGCCCCTGGAAAAACGCTGATATTTAACACATTTTACAGAGGACTGGCAACAGTATCCAGCACTTTCTTGGCCTCAGTGACTTTCCACGCAAGTTTCACAGTCACATTCCACCTTTTTGCCTAGAAGGAAGCCCTTTTCCCAGCCATGCAAATGTCACCTTTTCATTTAACTGAGCACCTCCTTTCACTTGTATTTAGAATGGAAAAGGCAGGATTTTTGACTTTAAATTAATTCAGGGAGGCTTAAGCAAAGTATGTGAGCTAATACATCCAGAGGACTGGAGGAGAAGTGACCTGCTGAGCCAAGACTTCGTCCACCACTGCAGACACCACATCACATAATCCCTACTATAAAATAGGCCAGGCTTTGTCTTAAATTTAGATTTATTTCCAAATACAATTTAAGTCTTAAGGCCTGGATGGTGTCTCGCTGATCCCATCAGAGGGTTATGGCAGAATGAACTGCTTTAATTTGATGGTGCTGGTACACGGGGGCAGGGCAGGGCAGGCTGTCTGATGAACACTGGGAGCAGAAGTAGGACTGTGCATCAAGGACTTTTTTCCCTGGCTGCTATTTTTCTGTGCTTTGTCACAGGCCTGTTCCTATCCTAACTCAGAGGAGGTCTGAGGACAGGAGTCACAAGATGGGAAAGGTGGAGGAGTCACAGTCCCTGGAAGGGTTCAAAAAACAACGGGACGTGGCACTGAGTGTTCTGGTCTAGTTGACAAGGTGGTGACTGGTCAAAGATTGGACTTGATGACCTTAGAGGCCTTTTCCAACCCAATGAATTCTGTGAAGGCAATTTTCCCTCCTGACCTCTCCCAGCAGAGCCACAAGTAAAACAAAGCTGGGACCAGCCAAGGAAGCCCCTGGAACAAACACCTTATTCTGTGCCCCTGAAGAAAAGGGCCTACATTTTAAATGCTGATGAGAGGAAGTGTGACCACTGCAAGTTGCAGTGGGTGTAAAACATAAAATCTGAAAAAGTTTTGCAATAAAAATAATTTCCTTATGACGTAAGAGGCAGCAGCAACATTTCTGAATAAATGCCCAGGCCTGCTCTACTTAGTCTCTGTCACGTACACAAATACTACATCAAGTGGAATTTAATCTTAAAAAACTCCTCCGTGCAGGCGATTCTGGCCACTCTGAGATGCCCCTTCCCCTTACTGACAGGGCTGTGCTCTGCAACAAAGTAGCCCCGTGTCTCGGCCGAGCAAGTCAACCTTCAAACCCCCAGACCCTGACACAGCCCCTGCGCTGACATTTAGGCCGAGCTGGCAGCGCAGAGGCCGCGAAGGGCTCAGCTCTAGGACGGCCCCGGAGCCCGGGACAGGGGCAAGCCCCGAGCCGAGCCCCGGGGCGTCATCACTCGAACTCGCCGGGACGCGAGGCCGCTGAGAGGCACTGGGGGGGTGGGGGGGGGCGTTAATTCCGCGCTCTCCGTGACCTCTGGGCAGTTTAACGCAACACCCGCCGCGCGTCACCGGGGCAGGGACCGTGCAGGGGCCCCGCCGCTCCCTCAGCGGGCCGGGGTCGGGCTCCCCCTCACGCCCCTCTCGGAGCCGACGGGGCAGGACCCGCCCCGCGGACCCTCCGGTCCCTCCGGCCGCCGCTCCCCGGGCCCCGCCGCGCGCCCGCCCCACCCCGCCCCCCCGGGGGCCAATCAGGGAGCGGGACTCGGAGATGGACAGGAGCGGCGGCCAATGGGGAGCGGCTGCGGGCGCGGCGCGCGGCGGCGGGGCCGAGTGCGTGGGAAGGCTCTGGAAGGCCGGGCCGGGGGGGGGGGGCGGCGCGGCCCCGCCCGACCGGAAGAACAGC
>JAWWES010000035.1:10631443-10650656 GCA_035583135.1 Lophotriccus pileatus | reverse complement strand
CGGGGGCGGGCGGGGGGGGGGGGGGGGGGGCGGCTCGGCCCGGCCCTACCTGAAGAACAGCGTCCGGTACATCTGGTGCGCCTCGTAGTAGTCGCCCTTCTCGACGCTGGCGCGCAGCTTCCCCTCCACGCGCTGCACGCCGCCGCGGTTCCTGCCGCCGCCGCCGCCTTTCGCGGCTTCCTGCTCGGCCGCCATGATCGCCGCCGCCATCAGCGCGGAGCACGGGGAGGGGCGGCGGCGGCGGAGGGGAGGGGGGCGCATGCGCAAGCAGAGCCGGCCCCTCGCTGCCCGGCTTCCGCCCTCACGGACGGCGGCCCGCGAGGCTCATCCCACGCGGCTGCGCGCGGCGTCACGGGGGCGGTAACGGCCCCGGGAAGGGCGATAAAGGAACCCCCGGGAGCGGCTCTGGGAGCAGCTCCGGCACCGCCGAACCCGCCGGGGAACGGCAGAGCACAGAAAAAAAATCAAGGAATGAGTGATGGAGCGCAGGTAGTGACGCTGTCTGAGAGATGCTCTGACTCCCGGATGCAGGCGAGGCTGGGGGCAGGAATTAATCCAACCTCCCCCTATTTCACACAGATGAAAAGTCATCCAGCAACTACCAAATTGGGCTCTTCTTCAAGATTTTCCATGTGATGTTTATCTACTCAACACATGCTGTTCCTCAGAGCTTTGTGCCCCTGCCCCGACCCAGAACACTCAAGAGCAATGACCCTGCTCAGGGAGAGGGGAGAAATTTTAAATTAGTCTTTCCTCAGTTACTTAAGCAGCTCATAAAAAAAAAAAAAAAAAAAAAAAAAAAATTACAGAAAAGAAGCTTTATTTCTTGTTTCAAGTATTACATGCACTTTCAAAAATTAAAACTCTTTATTTAAACATCTCAATAGCATCTTGTCAGTTTGGAGGCAGCAAAGAATAACAGACATTTCAAAAAGCATTTACAAAAATACATTGCACAAAGTCCTATCTTGCTTTTTTTAAAAATAAGTTAGTGTTATTCAAAATATTCCCCCCCGCCCCCAGCTACCTAATTTCAATTTACACAGGATAATTCTAATTTTAAATATGTAACCTATAGTATGAAAACACCTGTACATGTGTCATCTACTCCTCTGCGTATGCCATAGGTTCTGTCTCTAGGTCAAGTGAAAAAACAGTTCTTCACATGGAGACTTTTGTATTTAAACATTCGAGGACTGTTGTGCAACATACATAACTCTATCCAGAAAACCAGTCAGCAGGTCCATGTGGTAACAGTTCTCTGTAACTACAAAACGCACTAGGAACAGCAAGATAAAAATTCTGCGTACAAGTAAAGTTCAGGAATCTTTTTCTGAAAAGGATCTTCAAAAGCAGCAGTGCTAAGGGGGGCAAATAAGCAGTTTTCATCTCGTTCTACATGGAAATGTTGCTTCTGGGAGCAACTCTAATCATCTCACACCCGACTAAGGCTTCTGGGGAGGATCAGAAATGCCCGTGTGTTTGCAACAGCAGCGCTGAGCACAAGTCCCTCTCGTATGACGTGGAGAGAATTACTTCAGTCTTGTTTTCCACACACTGAGTTCTCACAGTACAACATTTATGGAGCTTAACAATGAACCAGTCTAAGGAATTCTCATCCCACAGAGATTGCTTTTGACAATGAATATTGTTCAGTTGCTGTACACCAATGTTTACTGAGCAATTTAGCAGGTTTATCAGCTCCCATCCAGTCAGTCAGTACATCAAGGTCGATTCGGAATTAACACTAAAAAAGAACAAACTGGCCAAGTTGCCATGGTAAAATACCTTAAAATAACTTCAGTTACTGAAAGTTATCCCTGACTTTTAGAGCAATTCACGGCCACAAATTACAGTAAAGCATTCTCAGTCGCTGGTGTTTAAACTGGTTTTGGTTGTGTTAGCTTTCCCTGACAGTAGGATTTATTATATTCAACATGTATCAAAGAAGCCCTTTTGGATCCACCAAAAAGGTCAAAACCAAGGGTCAACTGAAGGACACCTTTAGCCACAGTCAGTGTTCAAAATGTACCACAGTTTTTGGCTCATGGTGCCAAGCTAGCAGACAGATGCAGTTAAGACCTGGATTAAAAAAGAACAGATTCCTAGTTGCAGAAAGTGTGGTTTATTCTTTTAAAAAAAACCCTATACATTCATTTGTAATAAAATATGTGTCACCTGTTTGCCAACTGGGCTTTACGAACCAGAGCTGTTTGCATGCATTATTTCCCTCAGCATGGACACAGAAACATGAAGCGAACTGGCAATTACAAGCTGAGCGTTAGAGCAAATAAAAATCGATTTTTTTTCTTTCTATACATTTCTGCTGACAGTCTTCTGCCTTTATCAGAGGACCAACAGTTCTGCAGTGTGTATCTTGCATCCTCGTCCTTTACAGGTTCCAGTGTTGGAGGCTCTCCGGTATATACAGATTAGGAAGGAAATGTACAACGAGCTGTAGTGTGCTTTACTCGGCAGGTTTCCCGTGCACTCTGAACCGATAAAGGCAGGTGTACTCCACATGGCCCCAGTTAGAGAAAACCCTCAGCTCCACTATCTGGAACGCCTCTTCGTTTTCCTCCTGCAGAAGGGAAAAGCAAAACACACAAGCCAGAGTTAGGTTTGCTGGTATAAACAGCTGCAACTGAAGCTTTCTTGGATTCCTAAAGCTACTAAGAGTCATTAATAGCTAAGCCATGTCTTGGGAATTTTCTGCCCCTTTGAACAAAACCTTCCTTGGAGTACATTTACTTATAAGTGAGTCAAAAGCAGCATGAAACAGACTCTTCATATGTTTAGCACCTTCACACCATTTGTGTCCAGATGGCAACAAACCTTCCTCCCTTCTTATCTATTAAGGCCATTGGGTTTGAGGCAGATACTTTTGTTTTCTATGGCTGTGTGCCACCAGCAGTGAAAGGAAAATGCCTCGTTCTCAGTTGGACACTGTAGAAGCTGAGGTAGAAAGTATCTTTCTCCTGACACTTTAAAACCTTATAGTCCAGACTCACCATAACTGGAAACATCTGCAGTGGTTCTCCTTCTTGATCATAGACATACTCCCCTAGGAGCTTGCCCTCTTCTTGATATTCATCATCCAGACCCTGTAACAACAGGATAAAGATTTTTGCTTCCATCAATTTTCAAATCAAAGCAAAACCAGAAGCTCTAGATACTCGACACAGCAGAGTATCAATAGACAGCACTCAGAAGTCTATCAAGCTGGAGAGGGAGGAAGGATGAAACAAAGTGTATGAAAGAACTAGAGCAAATTAAAAACCATCATCATCTCCCTCCAAAAATGTTTACTTTGTATAAAGCAAGAGAAACAACTCCCCCAACATTAGTTTTAACAGTTCTTATTTCTAATCTCAAATCTTACTAAAAATATATATTAAATTTTGAGAGCAATGACTGAAACACTTCAACACCATCTAATCTGTCCTCCCTCCAGGCATTATTTTCCAAGGTATGTAACACAAATACTCCTTATGCGTACAAACACCAACATAAATTCAGAGACAGACTTACATATACTGCAAAATTCCTAGGAGCACTGGTGATATTTCCTGTCGGTGAAAGTGTTTTTGGTATGTGTTCCACTGTAAAGGCAGTTGGATAGATCTTCATTGAAAGTCTCACTACAAGATAGCCCTGTGATCCTCTGAAAGCCCAGCAGTTTCCTGGATACATGTCCGGCTAGACAGGAGGAAAGTGGAGAAAACAAGATGAGATACAACAAGAAAAACAACCTTTCAAGTGTTTTGTAATGATTTTTTTTTTTATTGTAATATAGAGTTGTAATGAATTCTGAATTCTTAGGGACAGTCTTAGATAGAAAATAGCAGAAATAATCTCTTTGGTGGAACTCTTCAGGAAGTCACCACATCCACCTGAGCTCCCAGCAGTGTTTTGAAGACCCATCTTGAAATCACTTCTCAACAGGAATCCTCCCAGTGCTCACACTTTGCACAAGTCCAGTGCACCCAAACCTCCTATGAAGGTCTAAATTTTACTAGAGCAGGACTTAAGCTGTGTCCAGGGACCATCAGAAGAATCCCACTCCTAGGAACATAGTTCCATGTACCTGTGCCCCTCAATGTATTACAGACAGGAACACCCAGCATCCAAAAAACCCCAATCCAATCCACTCAACACAAAATAACATTGCTGAATTTGTTTACTTGGCCTTTAATTACCTGAATCACCACTCTGGGAGACTGAGAGGAGTACCACAGAGGAATTCCGAAGAGGCTAATTAACGCTGTCTTGGTCTCATAGGTTTCAGAACAGCGAGTACTCAGAATGCTGCCACCTCAAAAGAGATAAATCAGGTTAGCAGAAATAAAAGTCTTCAGGAAGAAATGAGTAACTGATGAGATTTATATAAAGTTTAATGATTCCAGATTAAATATATTGTTAAGATCAAATAATTTTCTGGGGATACAAAGCTTTTATCAAGTACAATGTTATTGTAAGAATACAAAGGTTTTAAATTTCTTTCTTATCCAGCTGTAGATGTGCTGAGAACTGTTCTATCCCTGTCCACACACACCTAACCTGACATATAGCCCTGTGAACACCACCATAGATTGCAGTAGATTGATGATCAGGCAACACACAAGAAAGCTCTACTAACCTCCAGTCTTTATTGTAAGATTTCTAGTAAATACCACTAAAAGCATCAATAGGAAAAATGGTGTTTCCTCTATTTACCTCCAGATTCCAAGGCGAAATCCACCATCCCAGTCTTGTCTTGAGAGTAGAGTTTCAGTGCATTATTTACAATAATCTGTGCTTGCTGCAGATGCATACATAGGAGAAGAGAAATATTTCAGTAAGATCAAGTGATAAAATAATTGATATATACATATCTGTGAAGTTGTAAGCATCTTTTTATGCTGCATTTCAGCACAAGTCTCTGAAAGCCTCTATCAAGACAGGGGCCATTTTAATGCATGTCTTAAAATACAAATTCACACTGCATCTTGACCCCTGTTTTCTTTGAAAACTGAATTATTTACCCCACCTTCCCAAGACCCTGAGCTGCATTTCTTTGGTGTATTTGTTTCTTAGGAATTCTTCAGTTTTCAAGGCAGCACACTTTGAATTCAAACACAGACGTTCACAACAGACAACGAGCAATGCTGTAAGAATACACTTCTAAAGCATTTTCTGTAGTTCTCCTCATTTCAGTGAATGTTCCTGACATCCCTCATCCACTTATATGGAGAGTCATTTGCTACAAAATGTCCATAAAAGAACTCTTTACAGTTTAACTTCTGAGAACTTAAACTCACCGCTTCCGTGATCCCAGAAATCCCAGCATTAGTCACAGCGTTTGTGACTACTTCAGATGTCAGTTTTTGGTTTGTAACAGACATATGGAGAGTGATATTCTTGAGAATCTGCAACTCCAGATCCCGCAGCAAAGTCTGCAGATCACTTTTGCTCACAAAATTGGACATAAGCCACTGGAGAAGTGATTCAGGAAGGTCTTCTTGATGATCACCAAAAAGCAACAGCTTGACAGATTCTTTGACCTGGGCATCTACCTAGTAGAAGCCATTAACAATCATAATAGAAATTATTAGTTTTTATAAACTGTTAAGTGATACTTATATATAAATATATATACATAACAGGCACACAGCTGGGCCATATTTGAGCATTATCCTAAGATGGTATTTAAGTCAAAACTGACAATCCCTTATCAACACTTACTGTTCTATTTTGTGGGCTATGCCCTAGTCAGACCTCTTAAAAGGCTTCCAAAGAACTTTAGCACAACTTTTTAAAAACAACTCTCAGATAACAAACCTAGCTTGCTTTTACGTAAGTTTCTTTTCCATATTTCCATGGGTTAGCAAAATACATTGGTAAGGTCAGCAAAGTACTGTATAGAGAACTGCTACTGCATCATAACTTAAATGCAAACCCCTGCAGAAAACAAGTCATAAACTCTTGCCTAGTAAAGTGTTACACACAAATGGAAAAATGAACAGTACCCCTACGTAAAACACTGTCATTCTTTAAGATTAATACTGATTACAGTGCATTTCAAGAAAAAGTCAGTGAACAAAATTAAGTAACGCCAAATTTAACTGGGACAGTTACAGAAGTTGCAGAACCTACTTTTTCATGAATGACATCGATTTTCTCACAACTCGTCTTCACACTTTCCCCAGATAACAGCTCCGATTTCATCTGAGACAACTCTAGTTCCAGCGTTTTGATTTTGGACATCAGTTGACTATGCTGATCGTCATCTCTGACAAAAACAAGGAGCCAATAATTAGGAAAGAGTAGTCTGAATCATTCCACCAAATCCCAAAAGGTATGAGAATGTACTTGTCTAATACGAAGTGCTCTCCTGGTTCAGTTATTCACCAGAATACATAATAGTTAACTCCGAAGATGGTACAATTTGAGCATTTAAATATAAAGGCCATCAAAAGCAGTTACTGTATACTTCACTAATGATCTGAGGGAAAACTCTAATGCATTTATATGAGGATGAGAAGTCACTCATTCTCCTCCACTATATAAACAGCTTTCTCTAATGAAAATGTAGTTGCAGGGTTGCCCCCACACTGGAGGTGGGTCTTGCACTGATGTTCAGCATCCCAGTTGAAATCTACAGTAATACAGAAGGGCTTTTGTTGACAATACAAACCCTCAGGGTCAGCTGACACAAGAAAAGGATTGTTTTACTGGAAGAACAACACACATAAATCACTGTCTGTTGTCATCAGAGCTGAAAAAGCAAAATATATTTGAAAAGTGCTTATACCTCACTGTTTTTGCTTTGGCTACGTCAAGCTCCCTCTGGATGTCCTAAAAAATACATAAGTTAGTTTTAACATGTACGAAGAAACACAAGTGACAGAAAGAAGATAAAGAACGTTATATGAAAATAAGAGATTCTAGCACCACCCCTGCAGAATCATGTACCCACAATGTTTTTACCTCTGTATAATAAGGTTTTATTCCAAACAGAACCTGCACCACTGGTCAAGTGAATAATTTTTAATCTTTGGACTGAAACCCTCTCTGAGGAGGGGGAGCAAAAAACAAGTTTTGAGACTTAAAGAAATGTAATACCCAGAGTAAAGGAAATTGGTGTTTAGAATAGAAAATAAAAAACTTGCTCTGTTTTATCAACAGGTTACAATTAGAACAAGTCAGCAAAGCTCACTTTCCATACCTTGGATTCAGCAGAGAGTTTTCTAAGAAGGTCTTCCAATGTCTGGATGCGCGACTCATGTTCTTGATGTAAAGCCAGGAAGTCAGTCTTAAAACAGGGAAGGAAAAGGGGGTGTATTTGCTTTTGGGGTACAAATACCACAATTGATATTTTCTGCAAAGCATTATTTTAATTCCATTTTGTGAATGTTAAAGTGATTTATCCTGCAGATACTGTGAGAAATTATAGAATCTGTAATAAATACAGCAGTCTGATTCAGCAGTAGCAGGGGTTATACAGAGGGAAGTTTACCACAAACCCCCTGCTTTGTCACTAGTCCTTCCTATAGGATTCCTTATCTGTATGGAAACAGAATAAAATCAGCTACTTTTTAGCAATGTAAGAATCTACTTTAGGCCACCTGTCTGGAATTAATCCTTTGTCAGCAATAACAAAGAAGGAATAAATGCCCATGACCACTCCCAGGAACTTACTACCTATTGGTTAATTCTGTAGCACAAAAAGAGTCCTCCAGTCAATTGATCAACAACTTGTATTAGTAAAACAGAACACTTTGATCAGGATCAGGAAGCATTAACTATCTTACCTTTTCCTCCAATTTCATATCTTTAAGATATTGACTCATCACATTTTTTATTAGCTTCAATGTTTCACTTTTGTCACTCATCTTGGCAACCTGATCTTGAAGATTATGGAGCAGAAGCATCATTTTGTTATATTCTTCATTCCGGTCATGGCATCTGTCAGACACGACGGCCATTTGCTTTTCCAGCTCACTTATCCGATCAAAATCAAAGATATTTATGGTATCCTAAGGGATAAAGGTAACTTTTTTAATATATAAAAATTACTCTTGTAACTACCCAAGTATTTATTCCAAAATACTGAAGACAGAGGAGTTAAGAAGTCTTAAAATATATGCAAGTTTTTCCCTGGACTGTTCTTTCTTACCTTTGGAGGTTGCACAGAATGAAAAGAATCATCCTGTGGTTCAGGAACACGAATGGCATCATCTGTTCTCTGTATTCTGTCAACTCTTGTCCAGTTCAATGGAGGTAATAATGAAATGAAGCCATCAAACCCCCAGAACCACATACCTAGAACAGGAACAAAAAGCAATGTGTGTTCAAAATAATTCTCTCCCTCCAGATTGCTTATGTCTACAAATTTCTTCTTAAGAACACAAGCCACCTTCAGTTTGCAAGATAGGTGCCACATAAAGAACACTTCTCCAGTCTAAACAAAAATCACCATGAGTCAGCTTTAAAATTTTTAACTCAAGTACCCAAGAATATTAGGAAGCATCCATCAGTAGCACTCACACAGTTGTAAGGTGGGCAACTTGTGCTTATATATATGATGATATAACCTTAATCTCATACTACTGCTTCCCTGGCTCCTTGATCACATTTACTGATTAAGACAGGCCATGTTCTCTGAAGGCAGATGTAAATGCTGCTTTTTATCTCCATGGAAAATATGCTGCCTTATACCCCACTTACTACAAACCCCATTGCATAAAAGCTAATAAAATTTGGAGGAAACTTAGGCCTTTATGGAAATAAAATAGCATTTCACAAGATTACACTTATTTTTGCAATATCTTAGTAGGAAGGAGCAGCATTTTCTACACAGGGTGAACTCTTCCTTCCTTATTCACCCTAGTACAGAGGACTCTGAAACCCCACTGCAAGTTTCCAAGAAGCTTCATCTTCTCCACAAAACAGCCGCAAGTTTTAGGACACACAAAGACTTGAAACCGCTTTTCAGAAGCACTTTTACTACATATTTTAAACTGAATTTGTTTATTTCAAAATTGACAGCTGATCTGGAACACTGTCTACTACCAATTTAAAGCGAACAGTAACTTTAGCAACTAAAACATGGTCTAGAGCACAGGAAAGACTTAGGATAAGTTGGTAAAAGAACCTAACCACACTTTTACTGAGACTGTCAACAACCAAAGCAATCAGCACACAGCCCACTCTTTCCCTGCTACTCCTATGAAGGGAGGTAAAGAAAAAAGGACTTCAAAGCACCTACTCACTCAGCCAGTCTCTATAAAGAGCTCTATGCAATTAAATCAAGGTTATTCCTTTCATGGGGAAAGTTCATTGACTTGTCAGTACTCTGAAAGTTTGAATTACTGTCCTGTTCACAAGTTCTCTCTTTTTTGCTTATGCATCTTCTCCATAAACCAACTAAAAAAGCTGTTTTAGAACAGCTGTAGTACTCACAGCAATTTGTATTATAACTAAATTGACATACCTAGTAGAAACAGGAGTGGGATAAGAAACAGTAACGACTTGTAGTTCTTTGGAAGGCATCTAGAGAAAGAGAGAGGCAAGTTTACAAGAAACAATACATTTACCATAAATTATTGTTTTATATTACAACTGTTAAATAACTTGCTCACAAACAAATTTTTTCAAAGGATACACACCTTCTTATGAGAAACACCTTGAGCAAAGACATCAGAGTAACAAGCTGATACCACCCAGTTCGAAGCAACCTGTACATGCCAGAAGCTGCCCTCCCTAGAAGATAAAAAGTGGGACTGTGAAATATAATTACTGCAGCACTTGTTCAAAGAAACCAAGCAGAAGGACATGCAGCTGTGGCCAACAATGCTTTGCAGAGCAGAGAAATGCATGAGTACAGGCAATGCATGCAGCTTATGGACATCTAGATATCACAAGTATGACAGCACTGTAACATCAGCCACTCAACAAAACCAACAGCCACGCAAGGAGGTGAAGTGCTCCTTTGTTATGACAGTGCTATCTCACTGGAAACTCAGTTTGAACACAGTTATCACAGACTGGAGACCTCAGTATGTTTCAAGAAATGCACAGATTAGCAGCATCAGCCTTTGGTAAGAGGAATGCCAATACAGGAAGTGATTGCCAAACTAAACACACCCCACTGTTCTTGACACCCCACATTCAGTGCTATTCACACATTCATTCCCCCTTGAAACAGCCAGGTTAGTCTCCTATTAGGCCTGTGAGCAGAAATATACTCTCTCATTAAGCCTAACTTGGTCAGTAAAAAAAGTAAAATAGCACATGCATTTCAAGATAACAAAAGCTCCAGCACAAGCACAGCTGAATTAAGATAAGCCACATACTGCAGATTCCTAGTTTGTCAAAAGGAACAGGCAAGGCACACACACACACGGATTAGAATAGTAACCTGGAGAAAGAATGGCCAGCCAAAGTAGAGACAACACCTTCTGAGACACAAGCCATCCCGTTGCTCCCACTGTTCGCAACACGTGAAGCATAAAGTAACCTGGATTATAACAAATTAACTCCATGTGGTAACTGACACAAATGAGGTGAAGGTTCTTTTCAGCACATGCAGTAAAACACACTCAACCCCCTGCCCAGTACATGCTCTGCAGAATTTTAAGCCATACCTTTCAGTAAACTCAAACTTGGTTCTTCACTACTTTAAAGTAAAGCAAGCCACTAATAATTATGAAGCCAAGTGAAACCAAGACAATTTAGAAATTGAATTCTCATGGACAGAGATAAAGAGAATGAAAAACAGCACCTGCGCAGTTAGAATAGTACTTTTCCAAAATCAAAGTTTACATTTTGTTACATGTTTGTCTAACAATGCCATGCAAAGTGTAGCAGAGGATAGCAAGAGAACTACCATAAAAACAAGCGTTAAGCACATCATTAATTTAAAAGCATCTTATTTGTTCCAAATTATACACCAAGTCTGTTATCTGGGTTACTGTGCAGAATAGGGAACAATTAAACTTTTAAATTCCAGTGATTTCCAAGAAATATTGATAAATAAAGTATTTCCTACTAAAAGCTGCAAGCGGTAAATTTTCACTAAGCTGCGTGTTCCCAAGGATGTTCAGTATGACAGCTTTGTATCTCTTAAAGAGAATAAAACCACCAACAACAACCCTCCCCCACCCAAGGCACTAAAATAAAATGTTGTAACTTAAAACACACTGAGGCCAAAAATTACTAAATCCACAACTAGGACTGGTTGTTCTACAGAACAAACTACGTAGTACAAGTTTAGAAAATAATCCTACATTTTTAGATTAGCAGGTATGTCTGGGTTAATCTGAGGGATTATAGATATACCAACCCAATGTTTTGCAAATCATTTAGGTGACTGAAGTGTCCCAAATCATTTTCCTTTGCTGAATAAAGAGCACTCAACAGATCCTTGATGCCTCTGTCATTCAAGCTAGGGAACGCTCATCTCACAGGGAAGATTCTATCCCTATATAAGATTCCTGTAAAAATTGACTATCACTAGAACAAAAATAAAATGTTAAAACTCCTTTATTCAAATAATCTGCATACCAATACCTCATACCTTGCTTTTATTAAAAGGCAGCTTTTCAACCTATCAAGCATACAGATCTCCCCAAAGTGCAATAAATTAATCATCTGACTTGCTCTTTCTAACATACAACATGTACATGATCCCTATACCTTTTTTACTAATTTTTACTAACAGGTAAGCATCCTGCCAAGCTTGTAAAAAAGCCAGAATCAGAGTAAGAAGTCAGAAAAGAAAGGTGTTAAGTGTGTTAGTTTTCTAGGCACTTCACACTTTTGAAGGAAGGAAAAAAAAACCCCAAACACAAAATTATTAACATTGTGAGATTGTGATGCAAAATAAAAGCAAACAAAAAGGTCCAAGTCAACCTGCAGAAGAAAAGGTGTGCCAAATGGTCCTTGCTACCCTTTTGGCCCATGAGGATTGCATGTGGTCTGTGGTGTACATTTCAAGATGTTTCTTCCCCTTACAGTCATCACCTGTTGGTTGTGGTAACAGTTGATTAATGGGACAAAGCCAGGATCAAGCCAAGACTGTTACAAGATAGCGTGAACAAGGCTATTTCACAGTATCAGTTATGGCACCAAAAACCCCTGGGGAAATTCAGTGGAATAAAACGTGCAGGGGGAAATGCTACAACAGGCGATCACCAGTCCCGCCCTACATCAAAGTGCAAACCAAATATTTACTTTGTAGCTTCCACAGTGTCACGGGGTGTCTGATACTCTATTACAGCAACAACCTGGTGTACAGCCCAAGAATGAGAGACAACATTAATCGCTATACTTACATATTGATTCCTCATTCACATCAAGATGTCGATCTTCTCTGTAAAAGTCCTTTACATTCATGCTCCCACAGTAGTCTGAGTGAGCTGCAACACATTCAAAAAGCACATAAGGAATCTAATTCTCCAGTTCAAAGCCTTTCATAGACGCAGATTTTAGCTAAACTGGCTTGGTTCGCTATTAAATCAGGTTGCTCACGGGAAACATGAAAAATGATTGAGGAAGAAGCCTACTCTGGGCAACCTTATTTTTCTTCTTTAAGTATCAGGGCGCCTCTTGGTTCAAAAATATTTCTGCTTCTTTTCAGATAGCAAAGTTTGTAAAGAAAAACAAACCCTAAGTAATAACTCATCAAGCTGTTCCCAACATTCCATCAAATGGGCCAACCACTACATCTTGTGTTGTTTTTAACAGAGTTGTTAAAAGAAGGAGGAGAAAGCATTAGCAAGTTATAAGGATCTGAGCAGAGAGAATGAGGAAAGCACAGTTCTACTCACACACAAAAATCAGTTACCTTCTGCCTATGGCAATTTAACTTCACTCTCAGAGCATGTATTACAGAAGAGAAAGCACCAGAGAAGAAAATGAGTGTTTTCAAAGAAAACAAGATGTGCTTCACAGTAGCGCAGTGTGATGATGGCAGTTTTAGTTTTGCAAGATCTAATCAAGCTTTAAGTGCACAGCAGGTTTAAGGGTAACAAGATGGACCTAAAGACATTGAAAAGTTAGGATTTGACACTATCACACCAGCTTTTAAAAAAACCGACCTAAGTTTCTCAGTTTAAAAACTACCCTCTATCACTTTCTAGTGAAAATCAACAAGTGAATCCTAACCATAACACAGGTCTTGTACTTGGGAATCCTGGTACTTTCAAAAGAGAGGGGAGGTATGAAAAGTGTAGCACAGCTAAGGTAATAATAAAAAGGGAGAAAGACAGGAGCCAGGCAAAAGACTATAGAAAAAGGATACCACAGTGCCAAAGATGAAGACCATAAGAAAGAGAAACCAATACACATACTCTGGCTTTGTGCAGAGACCAAGGAAGACAACTGAAAAGGTACCTTTGTATTCATAACCCAGCTTCAGCAAAACCATTTGAAATAGTTGCACTAATAGTGATGCAAAAGATGCTGCAGTATGTTTGACCAATCGTAGAATCTTACTCATGTAGAAATAGGTTCCTCCTATTGAAAAAAACAGTGTCAATACAAATTATTTATCTACAGAAAGATGTAATTCTGTTCTCTGGTCACCATTATCTTGTGTAAGAATGAGGATGAAGCACAGAAAAGCCTTTTTTTAGCCAAGAGTATGAAACTCAAGCAAGCGTGGTTTGGAAAGTCTGGATGTATTAGATATTACATCAAAGCTTCTGTAAGAACCACACATCCTGGGGATAATGACTTCAAGGCAAAATGTATGACTTCAGCAAGAACACATTTCCTTAGTGAGAATGCAGAACTCTAAATAGCAATGAATTCCCTTGCTTATAGAGCTTGGGATTCCTCACTGATGTGAGCTGCTGATTCTGACTTTGTGGGTCTCAGCTCCAAAAAGACAAACTGCATTCTTATTTTGGATTTCAAAGGGTGAGGACTTTTCACTACCTTCTCTGCTGTTACACCAGAGGAAGTTCCTATAGTGTCCTGCGTGAAGTGCTGCAGATACTCCCAGAGCCACAGAACAAAGCCACAGTCCAGCACTGCTGCTTTCCTAGACAGCCACACTCCAAAAACCTGCCACAATTGTGTGCTCTCTTCCCCAACGATGTGCCCCCCAAATTTAACCCAAACTTCTAGATCAAAGTTTGGAGGAATGTACAAAGATGAGTAAAATTCTCTTACGTGAAAAACTCAGGATCATAGGAAAGAGTTTTCATGCAGTGTCATGTTTAGTTGATTGTGACAAGTCAAAAGAATTCCAACCTGTGCTACACTGCAACTAAAGAGAAATACTTGCTTCAAAGCATCTGAAGTTAATCTTATAGCCCAAACAAACTCATTTCTTGCAACTGAAAACACCGTTCATTCAAGAATAACAAACCTACAGAATCCAAAAATTGGTTCCTTTCTAATTCAAGGTCATTTAAGCAACAAATCCTTTGTGATAACTGAGGACTACCAAGAGTCCAGAAGCTCAAGATGCTGTGCAGGAGGAAGGCAAACAAGTCCGGACACTGAGGGCAATAATCCATTGAATGGAGATCATCTTGGAAAGGCAGAATCTTATTTGCACAGACTCATTTCTTTTCAAGCTCTCAAAATGTAGTCCCTAGGACTATTCGGAATCAAGTTTTTTCCTTTTGGAGTTCAGTTTTTCATATAGAGGTTTAGCTTCTAGAAACACTCTAGAAAGCCACAAGGTTAAATGAGGAGGGAAAAAAAATTAAGCAGGAAGTAAAAAATCCTCAAGAGATTTCCTGGATAGCAGAAGCACTGCAAAGTAACAATTCTGCTCAATCTTGAAAGTTCAAAGCATGTAAGGGATAAAAAATAATAAAAGAAAAAGCACAGAGAGTTTCTATTGGTCATGGTCAAAAAACCATGACCAAAAACTTCATAGGCAGACCCACATAGATCCGGGATCACATTAGGAGACTCTTACAATCAGTGCTGGTGGGGCAAATAATTTTACTATGTAAGGTACCAGAGCATTTTCATTTTTTAATGGTTTAATTCCTACAGCATCACTGAAAATCAGTAGACAATTATATATCAGAAGCTGACAAGCACATAAAATTTCAACTGATACAGAAAAAGGTATTTCATATAAACTGATCTCTAGAATTCCGTTACTGGCAACTTTACTGGGGTAGCAAAAGTGCTTGAGTAACATTAGATGGAAAATGAACCAACTGAACCATACAGCAGACAGAACACACGAGACAGCCACTTACTAGATGCATGTTTCTGGCTCCTGTCCCGAGTGTAAATCCTGGAGGATGGCACGTGAGCAGCCGAGTAGGCTGTGAGGACCTCCTTGCGCTCGGACAGCATGCTGCAGTCACTGCACGTGTAGCCATTCATCAGGGGCGGCGGCCCTGCTGCTCCTGCCACCTCACCATTGCCCTGCAGCAGTGTAGTGTCACTACCTGCCAAACCCAGAGCACAACACCCGGAGCACCCAGGTCAGTACTGCCAGCGCTGGGTGCCGCCACATACAAGGGGTATGGAAGGAAAAGCAAAGCGTAATTACCTTTAGGGTCGCCTTCCTCGTCAAGACCTTCAAAGGGGAAATAAAAAAAACAAACTTGGTCCGAAATATAAGAAAGGCCTGTATTTAACTACAGTATCAGACAAACTCAAGTCAAAAGTCCTATTAAGGTTTCAAAGAAAGACACTTTATGATTAGCATTTAACACAGTTTGCAGCCCACCACAAAAATGTGTATCCACACAGTAGGGTAAGCTGTGAAAAGTATTCCACCATGGAAAGGGCAGACAAAATAATATGAATGACAACTACACCTTTACTTAGCTCCCATGTGACTTTAAAGCAGCTAATTACAAGCTTACAGTGTTTCTGTTGCTTGGCAACTACTTTGATACTACTGTATTTAAGATTCTGTTTTAAGAGCCAGGTAATCTAAAGTTTAGAAGGGGTTCTACCAAGACTGAAACAATTCTTCCCATTAGGACTCTGGGAAGGTCACAAGTGTACTGACTAGAAACAAACAGTCTGAACTGGGAGATAAAATAAATAGTTGATCTTCTCCTACAGAACACTTTACATAGACAACTCTCATATTTTTCTCTTTGTTGAAGAGAGCAGGTTACAGGAAATATATATGTGCAAAACCAAACCAGCCAGCCACACACAGAAATCCTTTAGGGAAATCCTTAAGTGCCACTGATTTGAAATTTTCAGATTAAGGTATGTTGAAACATACTTCTGCCTCTAACAAAGAAGAAAATGCTTTTCCTTTGTTTTCTCAAAGACAAGTGATATGTTTACCATTCTTTAAACACAGTACTCTGTGTACCTTTTGAAGAAAGTAATGATAGGAGATAATTATGGTACTGCATCACAAAATTATATATGCTTACTGGCACATTAAATAGACAGTATAACTTGTCTTGATGTTAACTATGCCAGTAAATCAAGTTTACACACTGGACCACAAGTTTCCAGTAGGCACCTTAGCAAGCAGACACCTACAGCAGAAGTGTGTGTGCACATATGTTTAGGGATAGGATGGAAAACAGGTGGGGAAAAGATCATGAATTTATACACACCAAACTGTAAACAGTTTCCACAGTTTGATACAAGCAATCATTGCCTACCCCAGAAATGATCAACTTCTGTCTGCTCTCGAATCAAAGACTCGTCCAATATAGTGGATACCATTGATGTATCACTGGCATGGCTATTGAAACTGCTCTGGCTAAAAATAGATGAGCTGGACAGATTTTTCCTCGGCGTGTGTCTTACAGTGCCAGGCTGTTTATTCATACTTTTGCGTTGCTTTACCATCCTAGGAAACAAAGCAAAGACAGGTAAGACACAGCAGTAAACACACAAATTTCTGTTCGCCTCTTGCTTTATTAAGGAATAAACAGTCATTTCAACATTGACGTGACTAAACAGAGCAAATTAATTTTTAAAGGAAATCTTCACCTGTATTTTTACAAAGATTTCATTGCAAACCACATACTGCACATAAATTTCAAAGTATGGCAGTAAATACTGAGAACAAAAGAATAAACCAGCAGGTGACCTGCTTGCATTACCGTGTTCAAACAGTAAGCCTCAGGATTCCAACCCACAATTAACTTGTGATGATTAAAAATGCTTACTTAGAGGACTGTTCTCTGAAGGACATGTTTCCGGAGTAAGAGCTGTCGTGAAGGGAATCGCTGCGTCCATCCCCTGCCTGACTGTGTCCTGCAGCAGCTAACCGTAAACTACGCCGGGACATCCTTGGGGAATCAAAGACCGGTTCTATTTTGTTTTCAGTCTCAAAATCCAAGGCAGATGAAGAATAACTTGAACTACAGTAAAATAAGAACAGCAAAGTTACTAGGGGAATTTTCAACCTGGTAACAAACATGCCCTTCAAGCCAGTCTAAGTTTCTGTTAAACGCAGTTTATTCAGGGTTACGGTGCAATTTCCACAAGATATGCCATGTAACCCAAATAATCTAGACCTGTAGACATTCAAGGTCCTCCCAAGCAATTCATATTTCACAACTGAAAGCAAATCACAGTTAGAAAGAAACAACCACCATGGAAACCATGTTTGAAGTTTAGCCAGAGCAAGCACTTGTTCTTTTGGGACAATCTGACAGTGGAATCCATATGACACAGTTTCTTCACCACGCCCAGCAGCAAATCAAAAATCATGACACACTCTAAGTTGCAAAGTAAAGATTAATTTTTAGTCAAAGCTTATTTTTGTCTATTTTTTGCTTGCCAAGTCCTTGTTTTGAGAACCAAAGATCCGTATGCCACATTACTCTGAGTTTCCACCTCTCAACAAGTAGGAACTTCCTCCCTTTAAGATACCTAAAAACTTCCCTACTTCAGCTACTTCAGTTTAACTACTATTACTTTTTTTAAAAAGTGGCTTAAAAAGATTTCTTAATTTAATGCACATCATTGAAATATTTAACTCTGAGCAAACAAAAAAATGTTTAAAGACTTTAATTTGTTCTTCTCCACAGAGGCAAGTTTACACATAGATAACTTTCATATCGTTATCCTGGGAACTCCACATTTCAACATGTGATTCTCTCAGAACCTCCATGAAAACTTCCAATGAAGACAAAGCAGCAACACAAGGCAAACATAAAGAGATTAAACCAAGGAGTCTGTAAGAAATACACTTACGAAAGCAGGAGTTTAGCCTAAAGCAGAATACTCATACTTACAACCCAGGGAAACATTCAGTTACGTAAGTGGGCAGACAGAGGCTGCTGCAAGGGCACAGCACAGTTCATGCTCTAGAACCACTCAGCCCTGTGACCCACAGCATCCAAATGCTAAGTGCCCTGGGCCAGCTTTCGTAAGGGCTCTGTCCCCTCTCAGGGCACAGGGATATACAGAGATGGAACAGCAGTTACTTCAGTGTTCCTGGGGGTTTTCATTTGTTGTTTTTAAAAGAGCTGAACAAGGTATTGTTAACGACAGCAGCTCCTTATCCCTAAAACCCCAAACAAAAACAAGCAAGCAAATTAGATCTGAATGAGTAGATTCTGCTGTGCAATCTGTATTTGAAATGGAAGCTTTCCCTTTAAAAAATACAGAAAAATAGCTGCTATAAAATGTATTTGTGCAAAAAAAAATTAATGGAAATAGTTTTCTTTCACAATCATTAAAGATCACAGAACATCACAAAGTAAAATAACATGATATGTTTTGTATTACTTTAGCATACAAGTTAACACCAGAAGCCTTGGAGCTACACTTACAGTAATGATGCAATTCTGACAAGCTGGTGCTTTTGAAGCAAGTTTCTTCATTGCTCCACAATGCAAAGCAAAGCACATAAGATACGACTGTGTCAGAGCACATGAACTGCATTTCTTTTGGCTAAAAAAACTAACCCAGACAGCACATTGCAGGAAAACATCTCCAGGCTCCAAGCAGCAGCTGGGCATTAAGACCACAGGGCCAGACAAGAGTCTGTGCAAAGTGACTTCTTCAATTGCCCAGAGGTGCCCAGATTTGATGGCAGGTGTTTGGCACGACGTGCTGGATCTCACTGGTGTGCCCTGCTCACCCTGGCACGTGCAGTGCAACCCTGTGCAAGGCAGGAGACTGAGCACAGTTTGAGACAAACCCAGCACACATTGCTATGTACATCAGGCTTATTAATCCCTGCTTACATTTGGCTGGAAGGGGGAGAAAAAATAAGACACTTTTTCTCAAGTACCTGACGAATTGTAGACTGAAGAAT